>LUGF01055714.1:73578-83607 GCA_001625245.1 Calycopis cecrops | reverse complement strand
CAGTTCCTGTGGTGTTGGGATACACACACATCACCTGTTTGTACAATTAGACGGGATGAAATACGCTGCTATGAAAGTTATGGCTACAGAAATAGGCGTGTGGGTTGGACTGATATTCGTTGAACACATCATTTAGTATCTAAGGTTGAACACAACTTAAATTAGTGTTGGGACGCAAATGGAAATTGTTCTGTAGGTAACGACATCTTCACACCGGCTCCCTAACTGCCTTCCAGACAGTACAGATAGGGATGAACAATATTCATCGGTGTTAAAAAACATCGATACATCGAAGGTATGAGGAAAATATCGGGACATCGATGTTATGAGTATAAATAAAGTAAATAATATATATACGAGTTTCAAAATATTAACCTTATATCGCCTGTTGAAAAAACAGAAACTATGACAAACTATTCATTTGCTTATAACATATTACGTATGTGTGTGTATGTATGAATAAATATTATTAATATATTGTTATTTGTATATATTTATGAGTTATTATATGATGTATTTGTATGTTTATGTAGTTATATTATATACATCTATAATACGTGTATTGAATAATTCGAGTGTCAAGCGTTATATATGATACATAAGACAGTCGGCGGGCGACACCCCAGGGGATAAGGGGGTTGATGTATTAAAGTAAAAGTATTATTATTTTCTTACCTACCAAAAATATCGATGTATAAGCGTCGATGTCTACATCGATGTTTTTCTAACATCGATCATCCCTAAACAGAGTAAGTATATAATATTACGATACTTTCATATCTGCCTTGGTTCTCATGACGTGGAGAAGAAGTGAACCTTAGAAGACTTTGCTCTGATAGTAATCAGGGTCAATTTGACGACTACCGTGCACCTGCATAATTATTATACAGATGTGTTGTTATGCGTTACTCCATTCCCCTACCGAGCCACCGGGTATTCACAAGCCACAGGAAACACGACAGCGGAGCAACTTTGACCTCCCCTGTCGTGTTGCGCTGATTTGGCTGCATGACGGCCTGGCACTACCTCTACGTACTCTAAAACGACGACGACGATCACGCTTGCTTAGTAGGTGTCTCGTCCATTTATTTATTTTTATAACATAACGGGGGCAAACGAGCAGTCGGGGACATTTTCATGACTACCGACGGTGTCGTGTAAGCGAGAGGTATCTCCCCAGTCGCGCCGGCCCTACGGCTACATCCTGGCACTACCTCTTCCTAGAATCGCGATTCTTCGCTATTGTCCATTCGCCAAGCCCTTTCCCCTGTGATAAAGCCGGCGAGGGCTCGACAATTATACACCAGCTATATTCACAGCTATTGTTATTGCCATGCGCCTTAAACAATGGTATTCGACAAGGACGTCGACTTTTTGTGCTCACTAAATAACTGAGGACGGAGATTTGTTTTATAGTGGCGTGCGCGGTGTTTGTTACAATAGGCATTAAATGTAATTTTATTTTTTTATAGGCAAACGAGCAGTCGGAGCGACTCCTACTAACGCTCATAAACAGCTGCATAACGCCTCCTATGTAAAACGTCGCTGGAACATTCATCATCCATTCTTCTGAGTGAATGATAAGTGTATCGTCAATTCAGCGAGCCTATTTATTATAATAAAAATTCGTTTAGTTGGTCAGGACCCGACTGCTCGTTTGCTCTCTATATTTTTTAATCTACTAAAAGCGTTATTTGTTCTGTATGATGATAATGATTGTATACTAAAATCAATCCACGTCCGAACAATAGCGAGCGCGAGAGATTTCTTGCGTTTTTCGTAATTTCGCTCTTGTTTCGCCTTGACACGCGTGTCTGCCTGTGTCACAACATCTGCGAAACTGATACGCTAATCAATACCGTTTCAAATCATATAACATTTTCTTTGGATTTCATCAGGACATCTGTCACTTTACGCCAGCGTCCTGTACCTACCTAAGAGGTATCTCCCTGGTCGTGTTGCGCGGGTGTACAGACTTAATTTATAATATGCTCCATCCCACCAATTACACTTCCCACAAGAGTTACGTAAACAATAGGTACCTTCTCTGTAGTTGCGTCAAACCCGGCTGCTACACAGCAATGACACAATCTTTAATAGAAACCTATGTTTATAAATTCAATGACTTACGTACAGACACACAAGTAAAACATCTAATAATAAAACAAACCACGTCAAGGCACATAAAAAACGTTATGAAAGCGTATGAATTAGAGTTAAAGCACAGTTAGAATCCACCGATCTGGGTTAAGGTAATTGCTATTGCATTACGTAATGCCTTTATTTGATGTTTAAAAAATAACTCAAAATAGGCATAATCTCGCAAATATAAGCTAATATGGTAAGAGGTGGTGCCACACTGCATGCAGTCGAATTGGGCCGGCACGACCGGGGAGGTACCTCTCGTCTATACACCGACGTAAAGTGACTGGGCTGTTGCGTTTCGTGCGGTGTGTAAGTAACCAGAGGGCAACGCATGTTTAGCTTCTGCGTGGACGTCGGTTGTCATGGAAATGACTCCGATTGCTCGTTTGCCCCTTATACTATAAAAAAAAACGGTTTTTAAAACTAAGCTAGATTTCTCCTCCAGCTTTATCCTTCTAAAGTCTCATTTGAATCCAGTGGATATTCAGAAGAATTCCTCCTTCCTCACTCATGGGCCATTATTTATTTAAAACACAAATATTCCGATCAGTCGGCGACCAGTCAGTAAAGCCGACTATCCGGCCACTTCAGTAGTCGCCGACTAGTCAGCCATTTTAGTCTTAACATCTGCGGATTAGTCAGTAAAGTCGACTATCCGGCCACTTTAGTAGTCGGCTACTTGTCGGCCATTTTACAATCGATTAGTCGGCTAGTCGTCCAAAGCAATAGTCGGCGCATCTCTAATTTAAAAGTATCTTTGTGTAAGGAAGTAAAAATACCGGGCAAATTAGGTCGCAGTGCAGCAAAAACTTTTTTTATTATGATGTAGAGGGCAAACGAGCAGTCGGAGCCATTTTTATGATTAACGACGCCCATAGACATCCGCGTAGATGCCATACGGATGCGCTGCCCTCCAGACTTGGAACCACATAAAATCAGGGTTCTGGTATCATTTAATGATACCACAACCAATATACTGAGTGGTTACCATTTTGGTACTGGTTACTCTGCTGTGCATTTTCCCGGTCACTATTATTTATGTTTTGTTTATAAGTTTTTCTAGTGTATAGGATATTCTTATTATTATTATTTAAATATACTTTTGTTTTTTTTTTCTTTTTTATTTATTGTTTTTTTGTTTAGAATTTTGTTTGTTTTTATTTGTGAAATGTGTAATAAGTCCAAATAAAAAAATTCTTATTCTTATTCTCTTTCCTCCCACCTCAATGGGCCACCGGCTACTAAATGAACCTCATGACACTTATGTCACTAATGAATGCAACGAATTCTTCACACGACACAAAGGCGCGTGATTTTTTTTCTGCGTTTTTTACATGCAGTGTTGTGCATAAAAAAGTGTACATATTCGTTTGGGTCGAGATTAGCATACAATGACAGGCAAAATGCTGCAATGAACACGTAAACGTAGCTATAGATGGGCACGACGCATACTTTATCCTGTTATGGGCATTATATAGTAGTTTTTTATATCATGAAGCCATCAAGTAAGAGGTAGTGCCACGCTGTGGCAGCCGAATTAGGCCGCACGATACCGGCGTAAGTAGCTTGGCTATCGTGTTTCGTGCAGCAATTAGCCAGTGGCCCATGGAAAAGGGAGGAAAGAGGGCAACGCATCTTGTCTGTAGTCATGAAAATGGCTTCTACTGTTCTCGCCCCCCTTATACTAAAAAAAATGAATTTATGATTTTTTTTTATAGCATGAGGATAAAGCAATTACAACCAACCGACGCCCATTAAATATATGCACACCGTAAATGCACACCTAATATGCAGATGCGCTGCCCTCCTTCCTTATATTTTATTGTAACCAATGTAACTTAAAATCTATCATGCCATTCAAGATGTAGCAACTAGCAAGCAACATACGAAGATATATACCTACACATATACTTGAAACATAAAGTTTGTTAAGAAATAAAATGACCTTAAAATTCGTCAATAATTTATATCTGTGCATATTTTACCACCAAATAAAGTAAGTACTTCAAAATCTCGACAAGCACATAAAAGTGAATACAGATTAAAAAAACATATTTTTCCTTTCATATCACTGTCAGATTATGAGTGTTTACTTTGGCCACGCGTGGGCGTGCGCCTTCAATGAAAACGTATAAATATTTATTATCGTAAAGTGATCTGCTTTTTCTTATATTGGGGCAAAGGAGCAATCGGTGGCAAGCCGACAACATCCGCATAAAGGCTACACACATGCGTTGCCCTCCTTCCTTCTCCCTTCCCGGCCACCGGCTACTTACATACCGCACGAAACGCGACAGCACAACCACTTTACGCCGGTATCGTACTACATGCATGCATGGCATGGCACTACCTCTTACTGTAGACATAACCATAGTTATCGCTTTCCATAATGCACGTAATAACCCAATTCCCACCTCGGTGGGTGGGTTCCGAGAACCCGTCATTGTCTTGTTTCTTATAAACATCAATATCGTTACATAAAACTTATACAAAGAGGTTAATTGTTGCAGGGAGTGTGGGGAGTTTGAGGCAGTAAACTATGCAGTTTGGTTTAGTTTAGTTTTTTTTTTCAGTTCAAAGGCATTACGATACCGTATCACAACTCTAGAACAAAAAATACATTTTTATACTAGTTAGAACTAGTCAATATACAAAAGACAAAAAAATGTGTTATCGATTTTTGTTGCTAATCTTGTTTTTATTTACCTCCCGCAAATACCATGGTAAGTCCATTCACAGCTTCCCATCGATTCTATCAGCCATACGTAGGCTAAGTTTGGCCCCTTTACCATAGAGTTCTTACAAGTTAAGAGATTAGATATTACCTATGGTCATTTGGATTATTTCGTCTTTCGCTTTTAACCTAAAGTCCCTCTGATTCTCTTTGAATGATGAATTAAATAGAGTAATAATTGTCTTGTGCTCATACCAGGTAACAATATGATCTTACAATTCTTCCTTTTCGGTCCATTTTCAAAAATATATTTTTTACAAAGACAGACGGAGTCGCGTGTATCTACTATACAACAGATGATACTGGAGCATTAAACTGGGCTGCCTCGGACAAAAAAAGGCTTCAAACGCCGTAACGCCAGCTGCTCAACAAAAACAGGTTCGCTCCGGGATAACATCTACAAAAACAAGCGCAAGTTGAGCTCGCAACTCGACGGTTCCGTAGCAAAGGGAAGTACGGCTATTCAAAGTTGAAAAATTTCCACTTTTTTTACAGTATAGGAGGGGGTTTCGTACCAACTGCAAGTACGGGGATACGATACGATTATTGTCAAAGTTGACAAACTCACTTTTATTTATAGTATGGGGGAACGAGAAATCGAGACCTTCTAATGACTTAAATACCCATAAACATCCGTGCAATGGCTACTCAGACTCAGATTTCTATTGAGTTCTCTCCTTTATTGCCCTTTACGTTTACTTGGTAGACGCAAGAAATATAACATTATATAGACGAATAACAGTGATATTTTAAGAATTGCGTTATTCTTTCCAAACACGGAACCCTAAAGAGACGAGCAGATTCATCTTAAATAAATAAAACTTCTGTATAACGCGAAAATATTAGCAACAGAATCTGGGAATTGGGTATAGTTATAATATATACAGTTAGAGCAGAAAAAATATAATAATTTCGGTACGGTATAGCCATTGCTGCATTGTGGCTAAATCTGGTCACGACGATTAGGTAAAGTCGTTCTGAACGGGGAGGGAATTTGGAATCACTTCCTCTACCTTTTGCTTTTTATAATGTGGCATCACTTGATAACTTACGTCCATAGACATCCGCAGATATCACTAGACCTTTTTAGAGATGAATAAGCTTGAAAATGCCTATTTCGTATCGGTACAACTATAGGGACTTAAAGGGGCAGCTGGTTCCATAAAAAGGTACCTAGTGTCATGGTAAAGATCACGAATCAAAGGTGATCCTGGCTTCGGAAGATCGAAATGATGACTATGGTTTTTTTTTTACTTTGGAGAGATACTAGTTAAGCCTAATTTACTTAATATTATATGATAACTTGTTCCCTTGTATATCTACCGGAGAAAGAGACGGAAATGCATAGGTTCCCCCTACCGGTAGAAATAAGTGCAATTCCCCAACGTAAAAAAGTAAACAATTTTTGTCTTTATGTACATCACTCGAACAATTGCTTAATTCGCGTTCTTTCGTTCAAGTTTTGCATAAAATATTACGCAAAAAAAAATAACTATAAAATAATATTTCGTCACAGTGCGTGTTTTTATTATAAATTACATCGTAGCTACGTGAGGAAATTATTGTCTATCGTAAGTAAACAGAGCATTCAATGATGTCCACATCTTTTAATTTTACGAAATAACTACATGTTATATACAAATACTGTTACATAACATACACATATTAGCTGTTACTAGTACTGTCATTGGTGTCAAAATCTTTAAAAAAACCAAAATAATACACAAATTACATCTAAATTAGTTCAGTGGTTTTTGCGTGAGATTAGTAAGTAGCGTATTATAATATTAGTGGTATTACAACATTAACATGCACATTTATTAAAGAATTACAGACAAGTTAGTATTATGATTTGTTAATTTCTTCCACAAACGTAACGGTTTCACCACTCAAGACCGTTAGTTACGATTTGTCTACGAAACGTTTCAAAACTAAATATAAAACATTGTTTTTCGTTTCGTGTATTTCGACGTATTCTTAAATAAGCAAAGCAGGTAAGAATTTACGATGCCTATAATGCCAGAGACAGCCATTAAAGTGATATTATTAGATATTACAAAACCACATTCGATTTTCAAATTAACTATCCCACTATGTTTGAAAACACATAATTAGAATACAAATGTGTTTACCATAGACTTACTATATTATATAATGCATTAATATTAAAATATTCAAAATCCATGGGGTTTACGTAAAGCCATAGGGTACTTCCTACATTTCGGATTGCTTTGCGAGCATATTAATTAGAAAAAAACCACCGACCTAGATCTAAGACACCAAACAACCCACCGTGGCTAATCATTTGAGACGACAGGTTTTTTTTCCGCGAATACACACACCTAAGAACCGGCATAGCTCGACAAACCATGGATGGAAAGTACAGTTAAATAACTTTACAATACTCACGCAACTATCGCCGTAGATGTTTAGAAGAGATTATGTTGCGAGGTATTTTTTGAGTACACTGTCAAGACACACAGTTTCGGAACACTGTTATGCGGCACAGATCGTTTAATCACCAGTGTGTTATTTGTTCACTGGCCAGTTCTAAATTAATGCGGCGTTTGCAATCGTGGTACGTGGGAACGAACGACGTACGTTCGACGCGGCGGCGCGCGGCAGACTGGCGGGTCGGGGAGAGGGCGGGTGAGGAGAGCAGAGCCAAACGTCATGCGGCACGATCTTGAAATCACCCACTCACTCGGTCGCACGTTCGGATACTTGTAAGGTAATTTTTATTCCATGCACTTATAACTTATATTGTAAAAAAATATGTTGTTATAATTAATTATTATACTATGACTAAATGTAGGTCTGTACCACTTTTTAGAATAACATTTTATTTTGTCACATTCAATTCACAAAGATATACTTAGTCTGGCCATAAACACTGTTACAATTAAAAATAAAAAAATATTACATTTGTATTTGGAATCTGTCATTTTTATAACAATCAATAAATTGAATAATCGATTCATTGTGTTTACCATATATTTTTTTTATACATAAGATACCTCAATATTATATTAATGTTTTATTTATATGATTTTTTTTCCTTATTTACTTCTCTTACTACGTATTTCGCGAACTTTATAAATTTCTCTTTTAGTGTCATCTTCCATAATTTTATTTAATCTAAATGTCTCTTCTTTCATTTCCATTTCTAATTCTATTTCTAGTTCAACGCTTTTTGATGAATATTTTGGACATTTACATATACAATGTAGCACTGTTTGTAGGCTTTCATCATCACAGTCACACGTCTCTTTCTCTTTTAATTTGAATCTGTGCAAATATTCATTAAATCCTCCGTGCCCTGTTAGTAGTTGTGCCAATGTGTTGTCTATTTCCAGCTTTTTCAGAATTTTATGTGCCTTCCTTATGTCCTTAAAATATTTATCACTTTCTCTTCGGTTTCCTTTTCATATGTGTCCTGTAGTTCGTCAAGTTTATTCTGTCGTAATATATATTTTACTCTCGATATGGGTATTGCGTCAAATACTGGTTTTGTTTTGAGTTCCCTTGCTGCTGATTTTGCCAATTCATCTACACTCTCATTCCCTGCAAATCCTGAGTGTGCTTTTATCCAGTAAAAGGTGGGTCTCATCCCTTTCTCTTCTAGTTCATTTATGTTCCTTGGTTGGTCGCAGTCTTGGTTGGAAGCGAACGTCTCGGACTTTATCAGAGCTGAAGACTGGCCATCGTCTAGTTCCGATCTTAATCCGCTGGATTATGATTTATGATCAGTTTAAGAGAGTACAGCTTTCTCTAAACGCCATGATAATTTGGAGTCCCTAAAACAATCCGATTGGCAGTGAAGAATTTTCCCATGGAAAGAGTGCGTGCTTCTATTGATAATTGGCCTCAACATTTTAAGGACTGTATTGCAGCCAACTGCCAATGGAGACTATTACGAAAAGGATTTTTTTTACTTTTAATTGTTATATATTTGTTTATTAAACTAACACATTGTAAGAGTAAATAATTAATGTTATTAGCAATATATTTTTTCTTTTTCTTTGTAACAGAACATAAGTTTAGACTAGGTATAGTTACTTATTAGTTATAGAAGTATAAAATTAATTAAATCTACGATCTAAAACAGTTTCTAAAAAAAATATATAAAAATAGGCAAAAGACTTAAAAGCATGCATAAATGAAAGTACAATTGAATAATGGTGTGCAATTAATATCTATAATCTCCAAGACTTTTTTAAATTATGGATATAAAACGATAAGGAAAATGCACAACAGTGTAACAAAACCCCAAAAGGTAACTCAATTGAAGACCATAAATATTATTAATGAATAAAGCCGAAATAAATAAAATAACATCATAATAATCTATTCTAACGGATTTATCACGATTTATTTAAGTATTTAAATAAACCTCCATTATAACTGCTGTCACGTTTCGAGCGGTGTGTAAGTAGCCGGTGGTCCATGGAGATGGAAGGCGAACGGTGGGTATCGCGTCTGTATGGCCTATATTTTTTTTTATATGCGGTAATTCAGGGCGATATGGCCAGTCGTTTGAGATGACCAGTCGAAATAATTGTATATTTTTTCTTATAGAATACGTTGTATATCGGCAGTGAGCTATTGATACTTATCAGTGATCGCAAGTACAGCAGTTATTTGTGCCAAAAAAATACAAAAATGTAAGTATTTTATCGGTTTCATGTTATGACGACATAAAAAAAAATATGCACATTGTTTTTTACGTTGTGAATGTGATTTGTAATCAATTTTGTATTAACTGTATTTTCTTCCGATGAATGGATGTTTACTTGATATTATAATCGTAAAATCGTCATTATTATTGTACAGAGTCGGTAATTTTGTTTACCTATATGGCCATCTTCTCCTGCAGATCTGGTTAACATGGCCATATTTTTTTGGCTATTATGGCCATAGGTGCTTTAAGTGCTAGCCAATAAATTATTCATGGTTGTCAGATGCCAAATACGTGCGAACATCAAACCGTGGTTACGGAACCCAAGAGCAATTAGGTATCAAATGCTTTAGATGCTATAAAAAACGGGAACATGTCATGAAAATTACTATAAAATACAAAAAATTGAAGATTGGATTCTGTGCATTATTTGTTTTAAGTGGATGCATGAATATTGTACACCGTTTGACAG
>LUGF01055714.1:33801-50689 GCA_001625245.1 Calycopis cecrops | reverse complement strand
AATACATTGAATTAAATAATTCATTGCAAATCGGGCCAGCGACGCTTGACTGCATTTTACTCCTGATGTAAGATATGATAGAAATGAATTCGCGACAGAGATGTAAACGAAGTAAGTATGATGGCCATTTCTGTTTTACACAAGCTCTTTTAGGGTCTCGTACCCAATGAGGAAAAATAGGACTTTATTACTAAGATTCTGCGGTCCGTCTGTCAGTAACCATGCTGTATCTTTGTGATAGCACTCTATGTCAGTTGAAACTTTTACAAATAATGTATTGCTATTGACTATTGTAGCGTATAAAATTGAAATTGGTACTAAGAATTTATCCTAAATGTGTGCAAACTGTCTTAAATTACCACCAGGTAAACAGAATAGAATAGATAAACGTTTATTCAGTACTCCGCAATAAATAGACAAGAAGATAGATAAACGTACCTACACAATGTTATTAACCGTTTCGGTGCGGATGACACGGCAGCCGTGTCATACGTTTCTTTAACGTGTGGCGTATGATACGGGAGCCGTGTCATTTTTAAATCGACTATATCTCCCTCAAATTACATTTTAAAAGGTTCAACCCTGAACATAACTTTCATAATTTTTCATGTATATTAAGCCTGTATGCTTCGTTCCTGAATATTCTATAAAAAAGAAAAAAATAGCGATTGTCAACCTTTTATGAGCTGTATCAATAATAACTTTTAATTAGGCACATTAAGAAAATGTCACTATTAGATGCATGGGGTCACTCCAGACGTCAAATACATATATAAATCAAAATGGAATGGAAGGAAAGAAAAGGCTTTTAAATATTTACATTAGATTATTGTTTTAAATATTATGATATATAATATGGTCAATCGGTCATTGTGTCAGTTTGTAGCCCGTTTTAGGTGGCGGCTTTTTGAAAGATTTCAAAACACACAATGTAAAAACAGTGAATAGTCCAAGAGCAGGTTGGAAAAATACTGACCGATCGAGTAAGAGTGTAAAATGTTTTTTTTTTTAATTTGTACTTATATCGAGAAAAATTAATACCATTGTATGTCCGGGCAAACCTTGTTTATAAGTCCTAAATGTATCGTCTCTGGAGCTATTTTCACACAGTTACTATATCAATAGAGTAAGAGACAGCTATTACAAGACACATAAAATTAGGAACAAATTTCGTGCAGGCATATAATGATATTTTTTATTCTCGATATAAGAATGTAGGTACTAACTTTATAAAAAAAAAACATTTTATTCTTTTAATTGATCGGTCAGTATTTTTGCAGCCAGGTCTCACTTCACAACGTGCATAAAAAAGCTTGCAAAAAAATAGTGAGTGCGGCTGTGAAACAATAACCCTAAAGATAAATAAATGCATTTGTTTTAAAGCACAATGACAAGTTTATTATAGTTTGTATTATTTATAGTTCTCAAACAAAGTGTGGGAATACAACTTTATGGTTTCTTTTTGTGTATTAGGTTTATGAAGTCAATAACATCAGATATGTCATATGAGTATTAACGAGTCAACTAAGAACATTCACAAATCAAATAAATACATCGTTTTATAAACTTGTATTGGTCTAAAAACGAATGCAAAAACTGAACCTTCAATGAACTCAAAAACATTCCTAACATAAGTACCAAATACAATAAATTTAACATATTATAGAATGATCGTAATTTATTTTGGAAACTCACTTCAATATTGTAGGTACTTACTTTATAACATATAACTTATAAAAGGTTTGCTACACCTGAATAAAAAGTCGCTTACCTTCCATATTTAGTAAAATACTGGTTAAATCTTTTCAAATACCACTCAAAACAACTTTACCTTTCCGTTTACACCCGTGGTTTAACTTTAACTGAATGGATTAAGTCTCTAAAAGTATAAAATAACAAATGTTTAAACACATGGCGGGTGACACGGTAGCCGTGTAGTCTAATCGTATGGCGTATGACACGGCTGCCGTGTCACGACGTATTTGTACGCCGCCACCGCTCAGAGTTTTAGAAAATGTTCGCCGCAGCGAAACGGTTAAGAGAAAAAAAGAAGACAAAACAAAAAAGGATACCAAACTACATATAGAGGAAGTAATTACAATAAAATTGTATTAATGTTATTTCAGTTTTTACTATATCGTTGCTTAAGTTCTAACACCGCGTATGGCAAAGTACGCGTCTTTTCAGAAGACCTAAAAACCATTATAATATATAGGTATATATTTAACAACTAATTTGAATAAAACTTATAGAATTATCATTTCATATATGTTTTATTCGTCCAAATCCTCGTATTTGATTCGTCGGACAAGGTTTTTTGCGATAATTCTGTGAATGTTATGCTATGAAATATTTTCCTCAAGAAATGACAATCAACGGTGTTAAAACTGACTTATGCATCTTACTTTCCCTTATTTTCACCCACTTCGGCCTTATGGCATTAGTATTTCATAAGAATTAAGATCATGTTATAAATCATTTAAAATAGCTGCCATCAATAGACAGACCATACAATATGCTATGCATGCATGCAACGACATCAACTAATTATAATCACTCTCCCTTCCCTGTTTAAGTAAATCCTGAAGTACCAGGAACACATAAAGCTAAGAATATTGAACTCGGCGCTTGCTCTGTTTGTTTACTCTGTCCCTCTGGCTCGCATCACGGCGCGTAAATGTTCCAAGTTTCTGGTATTCTATAAATGCCTGGTCATTGTTGTTTAACCTTCCCACTGACTCATGTTGGTTATACAAACGGGGGGGTAAACTAAAATTAAAATAAGTAATCTAAATCCCGATGAGAGGTCAGTGGCGTTTGTCGGAGGTCAAGATTCTGTTTCGTAGATGAGCCTGCGGCGTGTGGGGGGAAAACAAGCAATTTGGGCCTTTCGAGCGAAGCCCATTAAAGTCAGCAAGGTTGCGTTGCCCTTATTCACCCAGACCGGGCTACCTCTCGCTACCGGCGTTTTACATACCACACGAAACTCGATAGTATAGCCGTAATAGAGCTATATCAAAGCGAGTACCCCCAGACGCAGCTGTAGCTATCAATTCATATGAGTAAGTGCTTGTGTGTCTCTCAAACAATTTGATGTTTATTTATATAAAAAAAACTCCAAAGAGCAGTATTAATAAAATAATGGAGTTATTTTTCCTTATATTAATATTTACCTAGCCTAGTATATTTTTATTTACCTAGCAGTTACTGTGGCATTTCTATACTTCTTCTGGATTAGAGAGACGGACAATTATTGGACAAAACTCCCCCCCAACCCCCTTTACCGTAGGAGAAAAGATATCTATGTGCCATCTAAATATTTGGGTGTAATCCAAAGTACCCCCTCCTTTGGGTTGCGTTCCGTGTTGTGTGTAAGTAGCCGGTGGCCCATTGACGGTGGATGGTGGATATCTATCCGGATGTCTATAGGCGTCGGAAGTCATGAAAATTGCCCGACTGCTCGTTTGCCTTCCTTACACTATTGAAAAAATACTTATAAAAATGATAACAGGTGGCGCTGCAGTAGATTTTAATGCTTTGTATGGAAATTGGAAGTTAGCAGTTTTATGCACTGAATGGTAGATGGCGCTTATCGAATCCTTATTGTGTGGCTTGTTAACAGTTCAGTTATCACCGAACACCTAGGGTTTCCAACATCTATACAGGGTTATTTTTTGGTCACCGGCCAAATTTTCAGGTTTGGTTCAGCATCGATAATACATTCGATTTATGAAATAAAAAAGAATTAAAAAAATATTAGTTAAAATTACTTTGTCCCATGTTATAAACATATTTCTTGGTCACCGCGTGGCATATAACTTGCGAGTGTCGCTCGGCTGGCGCCACTGACCTTGAAGTCGATACATTTCGCATATGAACCACGATTGCTGTATTTTTAAGGACCATTTAAAATCGATTTTTATTTAACAAAATATTACAATTAGACCATAAAATTTAAAACACACCCTTGGAATGATATTTACTTCCTTATTTTAAAATTTGGACGGTGACCAAAAAATAACCCTGTATATTAAAACGTGAAGCAAAAACTTCGGGAATATTTTTACGAAAATTGCGCGGTCGGGGGAGTATGAAATTTGGCACACATATAGTTTACGTGTAAGAGAAGTGCAGAACGCTAATATTTTTTTAAAATAATGTTCATAAAGTACTTTAATTTGATAATAATAAACTTTATACACACTGCCATGCATTTAACACATTGATAGATTAGATACACGTAATTATTTATAAGTTTCTATCTGTGTTTTGCAAGTGTTGAAAATTATATGTAAATTGTTTACCTTAGTTTATCGTTAATATGACAACTATATAGGAAAGGATGAACGCTTGGCCCCCACTTTACGCTGGCAGAGGTTGTACCGACGTTCGTACTGCGCCCTGAAAAGGACACTGCCAAACGTACACGCAACAGCGATTCTGAAAAGAACAGCTGCCACGTACGCGGGAGGGGAGGGGAGTTTTCGGATGCGCTTCAGCACTCACGCACCAGAGGGCGCTGTCCTGAAAAGGACGGCGTCTGCGCACCAAAAACGAGCCCGAGCGGTTCGAACCAGCACTTTAAACACTCTGGAACTCACTAAAGCACTGCACTTAATCTTCAAAATCACTGGCTTGATTCGACGATTTGCTTCTGTGTTCTCCGGAGCTGCTACCAGTTTCACCAGGCCCTGCTGATGACGTCCAGCCCCAAACACCCAACGTGACACGTCCAGACCTACTGTCTTCTAATATACTTGTGTAATTGTATCGGGTATTATTTGGCCCCCAAAGCGATACCCGACCGTCATTGACTTGAAAACTTTTTCATCAAGAAAAACAACCTATAACAACATATTATTGTTTCAGTAATGTGAAATGTTTATAAAATAATTTAGTTAATATGAAAAGATTTATTTTCTTATTAATTTTTTAGCATAAGGGGGCAGATGAACAATCGAAGACTTTTAATGACTACAAACGCTCATAAACATCCTCACTATTAATATGCAGATTTTTTATGGTGTAGGGGGAAAGGAGCAGTCGGAATCAGCATCAGCAGCAGCATCAACATGCATGCATGCATGCAGCGTGGCACTACCTCTCACTAAATCCTTAGTTCCCCCGTTGTGCCACCGGCTACTCACAAACGCGCACGAAATCTGATAGCACAGTTCTCACTTTACAGCGGCTTCATGTGAGTGAGAGGTGCCTTACCCGGTCGTGCCGCCCGTTTCCATCGTCTTCAAAAAAGACGATTAGTTCAATCAATAAGACCAACCTGTCTTGTAATGACATCATGGTATACTTACGTTTGTAAAATCAAAACGCTAATCGAAGTTCTTTGTGTCTTTGCGTGAGTAGGGGTTTCCTAGCGGGGACTCGGTTTTTTAAACCGGCAGATTTGAGTCGACGTCGTATGTCGACACTTTATTAACATTTGCCACTTCTAGTGTCGGCTTAAACGGATCAATTTGATGAATTTGAATAATTTCATTATCCTGATCCGCTGTTGTTTTCCTAGGCCGACCACTACTTTTACGATGGCTCACACTGCCTTCATCTTCTCACCTTTTTATCCACAACTTAGTAGTGTTCCTCTATAACAAAAATAAGTTTTTAATTACTATTATTTATATAATTATCTAAATAAAAAGGTTTTACTACATGACATTTACAAATCGCAACATTTCCTTAAACATATAAACTCAAATAACTTACAGAAGTCTGAAACTCCTAATGCATCCGTGACTTCTTGCACTGTTTTATTATCTTCATACATAGATACCTACCATTCGGTGTCGCAAATTATCACTAATACGATAAGACATTATTAGTTATTAGTTAATTATAAAGTAGCAATTCAGAAAGAAGAATAGCTGCTGTATAAACTAGCTTTACTGTAAACGGAAAAATAGTGTACTATCAATGCTTACGTCGAACACAACAAAACAATTTGTAAATGTGTTATGCGGTAGCCGTAAATAAAATAGATCTACCCCATAGATTAAATACTATAACAAATGATCTACCCGCTTATATTATATGTAAAATTCTATTTGGTCTTTAAATGGGATATATCTGGACATAAATATAGTATAAAACTACAGCCCATAACAAAACAGTGTAAAATAAAATTTATTTCTTTAATTATGTCGTATTAGTTTTAAATTAAATTGAAGATAAAATTATGTCAGATATTAATGCCACCAGTTAATAAATTTATGCGCTCTTTGTGAGGGATCAATGCGAATTACAGAAATAGAAAACGATACATATATTCGCTCCCTACGAACCCCTCGTAACATTTTGCCACCTGTAACATCACATATTTATGCTTTAAGAAGTTATCACAATTTTTGATATACACTTTCATCACATAATTTTGATTGGTAAATAAAATGTCAGATATTATCGCCACCTATTTGATGTCACATATTTATGCTTCGGAAGGTTATCAGAATTATTTGATATATATTGTCATCACATAATTTTGATTGGTATCGAAATTATGTGATGATATTAAAATAATGTAAAATAATAATAATATGTCAGATATTATCGCCACCTATTTGATGTCACATATTTATGCTTCGGAAGGTTATCAGAATTATTTGATATATAACGAATCAAAATTATGTGATGATATTAAAATAATGTAAAAAATAATATGTCAGATATAATTGCTACCTAGTTGATGTCACATATTTATGCTTCGAAAGGTTATCAGAATTATTTGATATACATTGTCATCACATAATTTTGATTGGTTTCGAAATTATGTGATGATCTTAAAATAACGTAAAATAAAAATTAGAATTATTAATAATAATTATTTGATATACATTTTCATCACATAATTTTGATTGATATCAAAATCACATCATTTTGATTGATATCAAAATCACAATTTTGATTGATATCAAAATCACAATTTTGATTGATATCAAAATTATGTGATGATATTAAAATAATGTAAAATAAAAATATGCCAGATATTAATGCCACCTAGTTGATGTCACATATTTATGCTTTGAAAGTTTATCACAATTTTTTGATGCACATTTTCATCATATCATTTTGATGCCACTTGATTATGCTGCCTGATATGCCAGATATTTTTGCTGTGTACGTGCAGACAGATATTATTGAACTCGTTCTTCGTACAGATATTTTTGCCAACCTGCCTATAGTAATATATTTATGCTCGTGACTGTGCAATACTATATATTATAGTACGGTTGGCAACCCTAGAAGACGGGCCCCACTATTGGCGCTATTGCTAATCGTTTCAAACACTACGATGAACGGATGGCACTATCTAAAGATTCTGTAGGTATACTATCTATTTATTATTCTGTATATTATATATACTTCTGGATATTATCTGAACGTGACTGAACTAATACAGTATGCGATAAAAACAACATGAAGTATGAAAATACCCAGTAGCTTGTTTAGTATCTAGCGCCATTGTATATTTATAAGTTACACGACAATTGTTAGTTAAGTTTTTTATTGGTAAACTTACTTTTTTTTTAGGTCATAGGATAGTACCTATAGGGAATTTTCCAGCTGCCACTGGGGTGTGTCGGTGATAGATCGGGATATCCCAGCACGGCGGCCGGAGTAGCCGGCATCTCGTGCCATCAGGTCGTGTGATGTGTGAGTTGCCGGTGGCCCATACGAGAATGAAGGAGACAAGAAAGGATGCGTTACCAAAAGCAAATTTTCTACGCAGATGGAGTAGAAAAATGTGGATGTCAATGGGCGTCGGTGGTCATCAAAAGGCTTCGATTGCTCGTTAGCCCCCACATACTATAAGAAACCCTTTCTGTTCAACAAAGGCCGGTGGGATTGTGCATACCGACACTTTTCCTCCCTCGTTAGTAAGAGGTAGTGCCACGCTGCATGCTTGCATGCAGACGAATTGGGCCGGCACGACCCGGGAGGTACCTCTCGCTTACACGAGACCGGCGTGAAGTGACAGCTGTGTTGTCGCGTTTCGTGCGCTGTGTAAGTAGCCGGTGGCCCATGGAGGTGGGAGGAGAAAGGGGGGCAGCGCATCTGTATAGTCTATATGCCGATGCCTATGGGCGTCGGTAGTCATGAAAATGGCTACAACTGCTCGTTTGCCCCCCTATCCCATAAAAAAAAAAAACGTTTTTATCTAAGTATATATTCAATATTGTAAGTAAAAGTGAAACTTGTAACGCATTAAGTTGGATGGTCAAATGACAGCACGGTCGTCGGTTCCGTTCCCGGGCGAGCACACCCGTCGGCTCGGGCGCCGATTGCGATCGATACGGCCGGACTTGACAGGACTTGCAGCGATACAGCGCGGCCGGGACGTGGACTTGACAGTGATGTTGTAGCGGGTAATGTGGGCGGCGGCTGAGGGTAATGTAATGCGACATTGTGATCGGACCTACGGGTAAGGGCCGGTACAAAATGTGAGCTATTTTTTTCTGACTAATATTTTTGTTCGAAGAAAAGAGAATAAATGCAATGAACGATCCAATTAATAGACTACCTACAGTAAAATGTAAGTATATTTTTTTACATATTTTAGCAATTGTTAATTATACGGAATTATATAAAATATTATTCTAACTACCAATATGGCTTATGTATATATTATACTTATACTTATAAGTTGCACTAAATGTGACTTGTGTAAAAATATTCTAATTTTTATTCATCCAAATGTTGAACATTTGGATGAATAAAATATCATACTCAGAACCTTTTAATGTGGCATTTGTCAAAGTATTTATTTTAAAGTGTTTTTGTGTGTATCGAAGATTTAGAATTGGGAAGGAACCCCGCGGGGTTGCGCCCATGTGACCTCCGTAAGTCCGTATACTATTTGCTGGTTGAGTCTTATTTATTATAGTAATTCCTTGTTCCCCGACCATAAAGCCATAGTTTAGTAATAGTTTTTTTTAATAATTAGTATTAAATGGAATTTTAGTTAATAAAAAGTGAAAATAGTATAAAAAAGTATATAATTTAACAAAACTATTACACGAATTTCCATCAAGAAGTGACAATACATTCCATCAACTAGTTTTAGTTTATTTCATTTAATCTATTTGAAATTGTGATCATAATTAGGCGATGTTATAGTAATGATAATGAGAATACACATGCATAAGCTTCATGTTACGAAATACGAAAACACTTAAAACGCCGCTCAGTTTCATAATTTAACGAAAGAATTGAACGATTCTTTCAATTTTGTTATATCTAAATACTGGTTTTAAAAAAAATTTTGTTAGTAGTTCGTAATTTTGCTGATTGAGGGACGTAAACTCGTTATTTTTATTTTGCAGAAAACGTAAAATATCTAAAACATATGATTTTTTTCAAGATTTTTTTCTTCTGCCACGGTTTTGCTATAATTAAAATCTACATACCCATACAAAATTACAGCTTTCTTGTACTTATAGACTGTGTAAATCAGCGGACAGACAGTCAGACATGACGAAACTATAAGGTTTACTACGGAACCACTTTGGGAAAGACTGCCATAGACGATGTCTATGGTTAGGTACAGAGGACAAGAGAGAGAGGGATGTTTGACATTACGACCATGACTTAGTGACAGCTGCAAGCATATATCACCGTAGGTAGAGAACTGCGGATTACCAGTAAAGATGCACTTAGGCATCAGCTGTCAACTCTGATCAGGCAGACTTGTTCTACTTCCATATATGTAACAGGCGTAGGAAATCTATATCTCGGTGACCGGACTGATCGATTGTTTGTCCACTATATTACAAAAAAAAGATTTTAACGTAGTAAGAGGTAGTTATTTTTAAAATTGCCGCCGAATTTTGCCAGTACGACCAAGAAAGCACCTTTTGCTCACTTGTGACAGCTGCAATGCGTTTCAAGCGGTTAGTAAGTTTCCAGTGGCCTATGGGAAGGGACGAAAGGGGCTGCATAACATTTATGCGAATTGAAATGGGCGACGGTCGACATCAAACGAGTTTCTCAGGAAACCCAAGCACTCACGGTTGGTATATTTTAATTGCGAATCTGTCGCAATCGCGGGTATTTGTAAATTATTAATTAAAGTCGCTTGGTGCTGTGCCAGCCGCCGCCGGGCTCCGCGGGTGTAATGGGGCGGACGTAAGCGACATCACACGCGTCATTTGCTTAACTGGTGCATCATCATCAGACTGTTGCTGGCTCTTTTTTCTTTAGTGAGCTGTGGTGATTCGCAGCCGAATTAGGTGCTCACTCGATATTCTTGGAAAGCTGATAGATAGCTGTGCTGTCGCGTTTTGTGCAGCTTGTGAGTTTCCAGAGGCCTATACAAATGAGAACAAATGAGGTGAATGTTTAATGAACAATCATAGAAATTTGAATACCGTTTATCAAAATAGGTTAAAATACATTCGGTACAAGTGCAACAAAGCTGCCTTTTTCGAACCAAGCTGTATTGCTTAGATATTGGTCTTCCGCTGGTCGGTAACCCACCCAAGTTCTGCCAATGTGGCGTAACTGCTTTCCTCACGTTAAAATAAACGTTAGACTTCAGTCGCCAAAAGCAATGTACCTTTAGTACGTAGTTATAATTGTTGACGTTAAAAAAGTAATGTGTACAATTCTATTTTGAATAAAAATATTTTCATTTTGTCGACTTTTTTGATCCTTTAAGCAAAAAGAAGCGTCATTAATTTGACAACGATTTTTGTGTGTGTGTCTGTCTGTGGCTACTAGCGCTCAAACGAATGAGCAAATTTCGACCCGTTTTTTGATTGGCATGTTCTTTGCTATGTTTGGCAAAAATAGCTCCAGGCGTTTGAAAAATGTCAGCTCTTTCCTTATGGCATACGACTTATTTAATTTTTTTAATTTATTCATTAACTTAGACAAGTCTTTGTATCCCTTTATCAGATAAGCATTGATAAGCCCTGAATAAAGGCCAAGGGCCACTAACGACAAGATAAATATTTGCAAAATTGACAACAATGTACTGTATGTGTGTGTGTGTGTTAGGTAAATACTCGTGCTTGTTTCAGCTAGCGTGTTTGTTTGTTGATCACGATGTTACGGACTGTCAAATAGTGGCTCATACCATCATCACTCTACACAAGCCTTTCTCTATTACTGGTATGTGTTTGGTTTTTTATAGTGTGGCCCATGGAGGTGGGAGGAGAAAGGAGGGCAGCGCATCTGTATAGCCTTTATGTGGATGTTTGTGGGCGTCGGTAGTCATGAAAATGCCTCCGACTGCTCGTTTGCCCTCCTATACCATAAAAAAAAAAAAAAAAAGTGTAAGGGGGCAAACGAGTAGTTGGAGCCTTTGATGACTGCATGACTACCAACGCCCATGACGTCCATGGGCGTTCATGATTGCTATGCAGATGTGTTGCCTGTCTTCCTTCCTACCATAACATGTGCCACTGGCTGCTACCAAACCGCATAAATGTCACAGCATAGCTCTTACTTTACGATGGCGTTACGAGAGCTAGTCAGAGGCCCCCCTGTCGTTCCAGCTCGATTCAGCTGCAATTGGGCCCTTTTACTAAAGTTGACCATGGCAATTATATTTTCCTATTCCCAAACTTAATTTGGGTTGATCATTCTCAGTGTCTGCTCGAAGTTATTTCTTGGATTGCAATTTGATTGAGGCTGCCACTCAGTTAAAACTGGGTATACTTTCTTACTATCAATAGGCAGAGTTTCTATTTTGCCACCATCATCATCATCCTAAGCCAAAAAAAGTCTGTTGCGGGATATAAGCCTCCATCACGTATCACTGTCTGCTGCTGGCATCCAGCTGGTCCCTGACTTTGACCAGGTCATGTGTCCACTAGGTCGGAGGCCTTGCAATACTTTACAGCCACCCAGATCCAAATTACATTAGTAAATGACAGTGACTTTTTTATTCGTTGTTTGCCATAAGTATATATATAGGACCCCCTTTTTTCTTGTTAACGCACGTTACGCACGCTACCCAGGCGCTCGGGTTGCTCCCAGGTTCATTGTCGGGCTCGGCGTTTGAGTGCCTCTACCGACTAAACCCCCTGCGGGGTGCCTTCAGCCGCTTTAAGTGGAGGTTCTCGGGTCTGCAGGCCACAGGAACTCCCCTGCGACAGCTTGGCCTCTGCGAACAAGCCAGACTCTTCCTCTAAAGGGGACTGCCCAGCCTCCATTGGACAGTCTCGACGACGTCGTGCCTAGCTAGACCGGGTTCCCTGGCCCGAAACGAGCACGCGGAGGTGTTATTGGAGGTGCATTAAGTGGCGCCTCCTACGCACCCCCGTTCATAGCCTGCGATGGGGAGGGGGGGCGATTCGGGCGCGTCTGCAGCCTCCTTCTGGGACATTACTGTCTCGATATAAAGGGCCCCTGCATCACGTGAATCAACATTTAGAAAACTGATTTACAGATAGCTGGGGTCGTTATATTCCTACGCAGCAATAAAAACAGTAATCTAAGTCAATTAATGTAAAGCAAATAATCCTTAGACAACATTATGTCAAGATTCTTGTAATTCTGAAAAATAAATATTTTCATAATTGCTGGTATCAAAAATAGCGCGACGTATCACTACAGCAAACAGTGAGCTCGTCTGTACGTTGATAAGATAAGGAAGATGCTGTGTTCAGTTTTTGTCCGACTATGGACAACTTCGGTTACCGCGAGATGGGTTGGTCTTCTTCGTCACAGACCCCGCTCTCAACGCCCACCAGAACGCGCCTGAACAGGAGCTACAGTGCGCGATCCAGAGACCCAGAGGAATTTCCTTTGCGAACCACATATAAACATGCACGAAATATCGATTTATTGGAAGCCGCCCACGATCCAAGAAAAGGGAAGGAATATTTGTTCGTCGGTCCCTCACCACCCGCCGACGATGCGCCGAATATGTACCACAGTTTTGACATCCTCGCTCCCGACCCAGAGGCGAGACTGACAGAGGATATGATCAGGCGTGCTTTATGTGAAAAGGCCGTCACTTTGGGTGCTGGTAGATTTTTCGATGATCTAGAATGCGGATTGATAACGTCGGAAAATATTGAAGAGCATATCAGTTCAGCCCCGGATGTTGTGGTAAATTTAACATTTTTGTGGGCTGCATTTCTCACTCGCGATGAATTGTTGCCAGCTATGATGGATGTTGGCGCTGATATACATTACGCGGAGCCGATTGGCCTGACTGCACTACATGTAGCTGCTTTCAGTGGCGCCAGTAGGTCCGTTTCATATCTACTATCAATGGGAGCCGATTTCGATTACGCTCCAAAATATTTTTCCCCACTACACTGTGCTGCCTTTGGAAATTCTTTAGAAGTTGCTGAAATATTAATTGCGAGTGGTGCTTCATTACACGGTGTGGTGCAAAGAGCCGGCTGTGAAGATAATCTAGTACATTGTGCCGTAAGGAATGACGCGTTGGAGTGCATGGAATTGTTTATTGAAAAAGGTGTAGATCCAGCATATATAACTTCTGGTGGTCTTAATGCTTTACACCTAGCCGCAGAGCTGGGAGCTAATCGATGTTTAGCATATCTATTAAAAGAAACCAAATTAAGTGCAAATGCAGTCACTAAACAAAGAGATAAAGAGTGTACGGCATTACATTTAGCCGCAACTAGAGGTTTCACTGAATGTGTTGAATTATTACTCGCTGAAGGTGCAAAAGCCAATACTAAGAACTACAGAGGATCAACAGCACTCCATCTAGCGGCCAGATGTTCAAGTTTGGAATGTGTAGAAGTACTTCTCAGAGATGGAAATGCAGATGTTAATGCAGAGGATCACGACAAGAGAACGCCATTACACGCTGCAATTTGTAACTCGGAACGTGCATGTGATATAATAGACATGCTTGTCAGTTGGGGAACACAAGTTAACAAGAAGGATGATTATGGTTTTTCCTCCTTGCACCTCGCCGCAATGGATGGATTAACACAATGTGTAGAAACATTGATATTTCTAGGAGCAGACGTAACATCCAAATCAAGAAGAGGACAAACTGCCTTGAGCGTAATTGTAAGAAAGACTCCAAAGTCTTTAGCTATATTAAGACACAGTTTAGACAGTGGTATTTCTATCAGTAAGCCTACAGAATCTAATGAAGAGGTTCAGGTGGAGTTTGATTTTGGTAAGATATTGAAATACAGCTATCCAAGAGAAATAACATACTTAAACAGCTTAATAGACGAAGGACAAAAAGATATTCTACAACATCCCCTTTGCGCGGCATTCTTATTCATGAAGTGGCGAAAAATACGAAAATTTTACTTGGCTAGATTAATATTTTGTTTTCTCTTTGTAACATTTTTGTCTATATACGTACTAACGGCATTAGTAAAAACTTGTGATGGTACACACGCAAAGAAATATGGGATATTGAATGAACTCTGCCAACAACAATCGCTTTTAGGAGGTATTCTTGATAACAATCCTATAGAACTAGAGAGGTGGGTGCTGATTGCAATCACGGCATTTGAAATTGTTCGAAAATTGACGGGTATTACTGGATATTGTAGCATTTATCAATATTTCACGACATTCGAAAACTTAATGGAGTGGTTTGTTCTTCTGTCTGTATTCTCTTTATATAACATACAAAGGGACTATGGCTGGCAGAATCATGTTGGTGGCTATGCGGTGTTAGGAGCTTGGACAAATTTAATGCTCATGATGGGTCAGCTTCCTATGTTTGGCGACTATGTGGCAATGTACCAGAAAGTCTTAACTGAATTTCTCAAATTATTACTAGCGTACATTTGTCTATTACTTGGCTTTGCTATTTGTTTCTGTGTAGTATTTGCGAACGAAGAAATGTTTTCCAATCCTTTGATGGCATTTATTAGTACCTTGTCAATGATGGTAGGCGAGTTAAATTTGAATATTTTGATCAACGATCCGAATCTTGACGACCCTCCTCTCATATTTGAGTTATCGTCACAATTAATTTTCATCTTATTCCTCATGTTTGTCACTATTATTCTCATGAACCTGTTAGTTGGTATAGCGGTTCATGATATTCAAGGGCTAAGGAAAACTGCTGGGTTGTCTAAGCTTGTGAGACAAACGAAACTAATTTTGTTTGTAGAAATGGGGATATTCAGTGCATTACTCCCGTCTTGCCTTCACAAACATGTGTACAGAACAGCGCTGGTTTCCCCAGAAGCTGGTAAAGTTATCTTAAGCGTTAAACCTCTAAATCCCCACGAGAAAAGACTGCCAACCGACATAATGATGGCAGCATATGAAATGGCTCAACTGAACAAAGTGAAATCCGGTAGGTCTGTAAAGGAGATGCTTTATAAAAATAAATATTCGTCGAAATATAAAAACGAGGCTCAAACTAACGAACACAACTTTAATTTAGAAATTAGAGGGATGCAGGAGAAAATTGACCAGACGACCTTCAATTTGAAGAAAATCGACCAGGAGATGAGGCACCTGGGTACACTGCTCTTGGAGCAACAGAATCTATTACAGAACTTGATCAAAACCACAGATCGTGCGTATTCCTCTTCAACTCAATTTTACTCAGATTCTCCGGTGTTTTTCCCCAGTAACGCGTCTGATATAACTACGATTACTAATCTTAAATGAGTTTCTAACTTATAAAATGTCAGCATAGGTTTTACAGAAAGAACGGGCCTTTATATCTCTGTTAACGTAAAGAATAACATTTCGAAAATAAGAAATAAAATATGAAACGAAAACAGGCTCATATTTTTAATTCCACTCTGTACCAGTTATGAGGCCAAATCTATTTAGAGTCAAACAAGAATTTAAAATAATTATTTGATCTACCTACTGCATCAAATATTATTGTTTCATTTTAATATTGTCCAAAGAAATTTTTAAATAAAAGAAATATGTGATTCAATAAATAATTTTTGTATTTTTCAATTTATAGTCGAAAGGACTATAATATAGTGTACATTTTTGACCATTGTAGGCGATGTAACTTATTTTTGTGGTACTACTATAATTATTTATAATAAAAACAGATGTGTGGATAATGTTTAAGAAAATTACAGATTAAATTATAATTATAATTTTAATATATACTTCAATTGTACTAATTGTATTGTGCACACACAGCTAGTGTCGGCGCGGCGCATCCAGTTTGTGTCTTGTTGTAAAATTTACATAAAAATCCGTTCAGCCGGTTTCGTGTGACGCGCACAAGTAAACAGTTAAACAGACAACAGGAAAAATTGGAAAAAACAGTTAGAACGTTGTTATCAATTTTAAATATTACAAAACAGTTTTTTATATATTTTTTTTAACCTTCTTTATGCTTTATTATGTATATATAGATATTGTTATAAAATACACTATTGTTACGAAATTAATATTGTATGACTTGGCAGTGCCGTGTCTCCAATAAAATTGCCTAATTTTATCAGGGTATTTTGTATTATTAAACTTTAATTTAACGTAATACTTTGTTTTATTTGTTTTTTACACTTATGCACAAACAGAAATAGCTTGCCTTAATTTTCATTACAACCCTACATTTGTATTATCTAAAAATGCACATAAGTAGATTTAGTAAGAGGTAGTAGGAGTAGTGCTATGCTGCATGTATGCAGCCGAATTGGGCAGCCACGACCTGGGAGGTACCTCTCGCTTACATAGTATCAGTGTAAAGTGACTGTGTTGTCGTATGTGTAAGAAGCCGGTGGCCCATGGAGGGGGAGGAGGGCAAGGCATCTGTATAACCTCAATGTGGACGTCTATGCGCGTCGGTAGTCACGAAAATGGCTCCGATTGCTCGTTTGCCCCTAATAGCATAAAGAAAAGTCAACAATAAACCGTTATTTCGTACTATCAAATGCGTAATTACTTGAGGCAAAAACAAGCGCATTTTTGTAGAAGCGATAATAGTATTTGTGTT
>LUGF01055714.1:0-25972 GCA_001625245.1 Calycopis cecrops | reverse complement strand
ATGCGTCAGTCCTGAGGAGCGATATGCTTTGATCAGAAGGATCCAAGCGGGTCTCTAGATGCACAGAACTTCGCAACGTGTAAGGACGCCTGAATCAACACACAGCAGCATAGGGCACAGTGTTCACAAAGTTTCCCCTATAAAGGACCTGCAACGAACTCCCATGAGGGCGCAGATACCCACGACTTCGTAATTTACCTCCATCTCCTCTTTATACACTGCGTTCTGCGCAAAGAATATACTATCACCAAGCACCATGGCCCGTGGAGAGGCAGCCATGTCATTTATCAGGATGTTCCACACCATGAGTACTGACAAAGATCCCTGTTGGCAACCCATTGTTGCTGCCTTCCACTCTACGAGTTGTCGAATCATTGTCGAGTATGCTCGTAAAAGCTGTCCATTCACCAATTAGATAAGCCTCCGGTGAAATACATGGCGACGCAGTATTACAGAGTCCTTCCCAAAGATCGGCAGATGCCTGACCTGCCTGTAGGCTTTCTGGTTAGTAAGTGGTTTCCATAGCCAAATTACCGTTCCGAACCAGGAATCAGACCAATGGCTCTGATATAACATGAGCTGCGTTTTTTACAAGAAGTTTCACGAAGTTCTTGACTAATGAGGCAAGAAGCGAATCTCATCCACATATAGAGATGTGTTAGGGCGAGAGCTCACTCGCTACTTCTAGCATCGGCGATTTTGCGACTGCGTCGATGCTGCACCACGACTGCGTTTTAGCAACTGCTGTGGCTCTCGATTTGCAACACGATATTACATTTTTAAGTATGCGGTGTTGAGCGTCTGGTCGTTGCATTCAGCTTCTAAAAAGCGACTAAATCGCACGGCGTTTTAACTGTGCGCTGGGTAGCGTCTGGTCACTTCATTCAACTTCTAAAAAACAACTAAATTGCCGATGGCCGATGGCAATAGTAGCGTGTGTGCGGTGGCTCCTAGCCTCCTTCACCCTACCCCAATGGGCCATCCTGTTTCTGGTCACACGTATAAATAGCCGGTCTATTCGCGTGCAGTTATTTGCGAGCGCACATGGCGCACGCATGCGTACGCGCATCTATTACGGCGCCGTGAATCACCGAGTATTAATATCGATCGCGCAACACCTCACCGACGACAGCCCTATTAATACTACTACTTACTCGGAGGTGAAATGGGGGTAGAAATTGTTGCACATTCATATACTGCATTAGAAGGATAACACCTGTGACAGTCCAGAGATGACTGATGATGCCTAAGATGGTTAAGAGTTGGTATTAGTCAAATGTTTGTGTAGCGGGCTACTAATGGGAACAATGAGACTTCCTCTGTTCGTGACAGAGAAAGATCTGGCCGTTCACGTAATGTTCGTACGAAGAAGGTGGTCAGAGCAGTATGGAAAAAAAATCGAATAAATCCTATACGAAAGCAAAAGATTTTATCTCGGGTAATAAGGATAGAACCTAGAACCATGTCGCGTATTTTAAGAGATGTCTTAGGACTTGCAGCTTAGAAAATACTGAAGTTTGAAGCGGTACGCAAAGGGAGGTCACAGAAAAATTTTGTTTACGTATGACAAAATTTTCACAATTGAGCAACATTTAAACATACAAAAAGGAAGCTTCCCAATTAGTCGACAGAGTGCAACGTGCATTATCCGACTTTAGTGATGGTTTGGTAGGGCGTCAGCTATGAAGAAGTGACTGAGCCATATTTTCATGAAAAAGGTATCAAAGATCGGCACAAGTGTATCAAGATATAATTCTTGAGAAGGTGTTAAATCCCTTAATAACACGATCTTCAATAACTTCAATAAAGGCTCGGCGCCGGGTCATAAGACTCGATCCTGGTGGAAAGCGAACGTCTCGGACTTCATCAGAGCTAAAAAATGGCAGTCGTCTAGTCCCGATCCTAATTCGCTGGATTATGATTTATGATCAATTTTAGAGAGTACTGTACGCTATGGTAATTTGGAGTCCTGAAAACAATCCATACGATTGGCAGTGAAGAATTTCCCGATGGAAAGAGTGTGTGCTTTTATCAATAATTGACCTCAACTTTTAAAGGACTGTATTGCAGCTAATAAAAAACACTTCGAAACGCTTTTTATATTTTTAATTCTTTTATATTTGTGTATTTAACTAACACACTGTAAAAGTAACAGATGTTATTTGCAATTTCAAAAATATTTTTTTTCTTTGTAACAAAACTTATAGCTAGTCTAGGTATAAGATTTCTGCATCCTTCTCCTCACGGCGATAAGCTAGGACCCGAGTCATCTCTGGTCGTCCTGTCTCCAGTTTCCGATCTATGGCTAACCATAAACCGAACACAATATTTTTTAGGTTGCCATTTGACGACCGACACCTATAAACGTTAATCAGAAATTTACCTTACATCAATGTTTTGGGTTTGTACCCAAAGGCTCAGCTCAGATTATGCTGACTCAGACCTGTCTAAACCCTAGTCAGGATCCATTGACTTGCTATGACTTCTGCTTCCAGCAATATGTAAACGAGCAGTCGAATACATTTGGCGACCGAAATGCGACGTTTATAAAAAATCATTAGAGGTTAAAGTATATGGTAGGAGGCGGAAGGATCTGTATAACCTCAATGCTAAAATCGATGAGCGTCAGTAGTCATGAAAATGGCTCCCAATTGGTCCTCTATACTATAAATATAATATTTTGACACGCTGTATATTAGGAAATGCGCGTAAAGACGGTAAAGCTAACAAGTAATAAAACAAGTAATGAACATTTATCGATATATTTTATTGTACTGTAAAGTATGTTATAAAAACGAAGTAGGTGTGGATTAGCCACTGATAGTTGGTGGGTCGCTCGTCGAAAATGGCTTTCCTGTGGATATTCGGACTAGCGCTAGTTGCAGGTATTTCAATCTGAAAATATTTTTAATATTTACTTACAAACCGCACGAAACGTAATATCTATCACTTTTAAGGGAGTCTTTTGGGCTCTTTTAGGCTAAAGGTACCTTCCGGTATTGTCTTGGAATCAAAAGCACAGCTCGATTTCTTATTAAACATACGTGTATTAGGTGTTTATAACTCGATTTTTATCTTTAAGGGTCACCGCACACTTATCAACTCGGAAAGGGAACGTAACCGTATCACCTCGAGCCGTTCAGTGTTCTTTGTATGAAACTCCATACTGCAACGTCACTAACGGGAAGCTTAACGCCTCGCCTCGAAAAGCGATACGGTGCCGATCCCTATTTGTACGACACGGTTGTGAAGTGCTTTTGGAGGCTTCCGGTACAAGTAGAGTCTTGATATATAATATAAGCTCTCTAGACTCATAAGCTTAAAGCTCTATTGAATACAAGCTGTTATTAATTCATTCATACTTGAGATTCATTTCTCAACTCAACCTGTCGCCTAGTTAAAAAAGATATGCTAGTCACATGGCAATCTTATTGCTTATGCTATTTTGCAGAACACGACAAGTCAAAGTTTTTTAGCAAATTCAACTCAAGCCTTTATTTGTAACACTTTCAGTACACAGTAATGTATATCGCGTTAGATCCTGTAGGCCGTGTACATTTAGCTTCCTAGCCTAGATTTAGTATAAGTGGGCAAACGAGCAGACGGAGCCATTTTCATGACTACCGATGCCCATAAACATCCGCATATAGTTTGTACAGATACATTGCCCTCCATTCTCCTCCCACCTTCATGGGTCACCTGTCACACCAGCTGTCACTTTACGCCGGTTTCGTGTAAGCGATAGGTACCTCTCCAGTCGTGGCAGCCCCGTCGGCTGCGCGCATGCTTGCAGCGTGACACTACCTCTTACTAACTGTTTTAAGCGATAGACCTAGTTTTTGCTATTGCGACGTGGTTAACCCAGAGCTGCTCATAGGAACATTGTTTTAATGACTAAAAATGGTTCCTTTACAACATAGGTGTTGCATCTGCGTCCCCAAGCCGCATAGTGGGAGGAGAGCCCACCACCATCGACAGATATCCTTCCATCGTCCAGGTCGATTCTCTTGGAATCTTCACTGGAACGTGGGGCCAATCTTGTGCTGCCAATATACTGACCTCCAGATATGTCCTGTCTGCTGCACATTGTTTCGCCGGACTGTAAGTAAATATGAAATATCATTAGTTTTTGGATTACTTAGAAAGTATCTCATAAACTCCAAAAAAATGTTGAACACACCAGGAAATCAAAAAAACATTTTTTACATCCTTGCACGGTTTTAGAAGATCTATTGGCATGTTAAAGGGGAGATTAGCAAAGTGTATCATAAGATGTGAGCACTTTCGATGCACCAAATACAGAACTAGTAGCGGTTGGCCAAACCTGGGCCACTAAAAATACCCACACCTGAAAAAAAAGGATGTTAAATATATATTGGAGCTACGATTAGCCACTGTTATGTCAATGTGATATGTATGTGTAATAAATGTGGGTATTTTATGGGATACATGTTAGCATCGAATTACAGCTGCGGTAGACTGGCCCAAAGTGTAAAAACATGGGCGACAGCTGTCCAGAAGTGTACTACTACGAGGTAGGAACGTAAAGATTGATGAAAATGGTTATGTGACTATACTTTTCCGCATATTTAGTTAATGTTTCCAGGAAAATAGGTCCGGTTGCACCTTACGCTAGGATATCTAAGGGCGTTGCCAGGTATGCATCTACACAGGCTGCTGTGTGCACTACTGGTAATTTGTTCTTGAATCATCTACAATTTCCCTTTCACCATGTTACGGCGACTTCAGAAGACTTATTTTATTCTAACTCCTCTCTCATCACATCTCCGTAAAAAGTTGAAGTAGTAATTGCCTAGAAGCCCCATAACATCAGACGCCAAAGTATTTATACCTTATACATTATAGGATTTGTTTCCAGTTTTTATGGCGGACCAGAATATCGTCGGATCCGAGCTGGTTCTACGTTCCGTAACACAGGAGGAGTCCTCGCTTATGTTGAATGGGTCCTCAACCATCCTACTTATGGGCAGAATGGGTACGATGGTGACATCAGTTTGGTCAGACTATCTTCAGCCCTGGTGTTCACACCAGTGGTGCAGCAGGGTACCATCGCGGCTCCGGGCACGGTCCTACCGGACAATGTTCCCGTGGTCCACTCTGGATGGGGAGCAGTTGCGGTGAGAACTTGTCACAATTTTAAAACTAATTAATTTAAAAATAATCCTACTAGTAATATTATAAATGCGAAAGTTTGTAAGGATGTTTGTTGCTATTTCACACAAAAACTACTGAACGGATTTTCATGAAACTTTACAGTAATATAGCTTTCATATCAGAATAACATAATAAGATAAAATTTATAGGGATTTTTTATAATCCGAAATCCACGCGGGCGAAGCCGCGGGCGGAAGCTAGAAAATTTATAATTTTAATCTAAATAATGTAAATTCACTTATGATTATAATAGTACACAAAATAAAGTGCACAGCTAAAAATAATCTAAATACGCAATAGCAGTACATAAGGCTACAACAAATAAATGAATTAAAGAATATTGTTCATGAATGAAATGGTCCCTTTGTGCTAAGTAAGAGAAGAACAGAAATTCATACCACGTTTTCATTCTAGCAAGGAGGCTCAGCATCGCCCGAGCTCCTGGACGTGACGATCTACACCGTGAACAACAAGCTGTGTGCCGATCGCTACCTCGCCCTCCCTCACCACGGCGCCGTCACCGAGAACATGATCTGCGCCGGCATCTTGGATGTGGGCGGCAAGGACGCCTGTCAGGGTGACTCTGGCGGCCCCCTGTACTACGGAAACATCCTCGTCGGTGTGGTCTCCTGGGGAGAAGGGTGCGCCAATGACACCTTCCCCGGCGTGAGCACCGCCGTCGGACCATACACCAACTGGATCATCGACAACGTATAAATATTAAAATATATTTTTGTTCATTCTTTTGCTTATTACTTGCAATCTACCCATCAACTCATCCGTAATATGAACAAAATATGAAAATTTTGAAGTGTAACATCACTTGCCGTGAATATGCAATGTGTACATTAGTATATAAGGCTCGCCACACCGAATCGTAAGGGTCAATTCACACCAAAAGCGCAGCGAAGCGCAGCGAAACGGAGCGCAGTTTATGTGTCATATTATGAATTTCAACTTTATAACAATAGGGAATATGCATGTATTTTTTTTATATTTTTAAATGATAATTTACATAATTACATTAATGTAAAAAAAATATCAGCGCTGAAAAAACAATATTAAGTTCAAAAAAAATGTTTCAAATTAGTAGGCCGATAACAGCTTTTTAAACGATCGCCATTTTGCCGCGCTGACATGACGTCATGCATCATAACAACCACCAATGGCAATGCTCCAATGCTCGTGAACAATGATGTTATTTACGAACTTTGACGTCACAATTCGTTCCGACCAATAGGGTGCGTTTCACCTAATTCAATCTTCCAGCATAATTTTTGCACTTTTCAATAATTATTTTCTGGTTAAAAACAAAATTATACAAAAAAATATTAATACGTACGCACATCTACAGGAAAAGACTTTACATATAAAAAAAATTATCATTATTTGAATCATACGCATATTCCCTATTATTATAATACTTATTATCGCATGAGAAACTCGAACGAGACGCGCGGATTCCCGCGAAGTCGCTCGAATGCGCGAGACTTCGCTGGAATTTCATAATCGGAGCCGTGCGACTTCGCGGGAATTCTCGGGAATGCTCGCGCAGTCGCGAGCGGCCGCTGGAAATATCCCGCCCGTCGCGCCCGCTCCCCGCTCGCGTCTGTTGCGCGGCTTGCGCTGCACCCGAGCATTGCATTCATTCCTTGCAGTGTAGGTAATTAATACAGTGTTTACAACACACAAACAAACAATTAAGTGTTTAAAATGAATGAAGAAAAGCTTATTTATTTGGTGCAAATGTACGACTGCTTATACAATATCAAGGCTCGCGGAGGCCCGCGACTTCTCGAGCATTCCAGCGAATCCTCGAGCATTCTAGCGAATCCTCGAGCCTTCGCGGGAATCCGCGCGCCTTCCCTACCGGGCGTTTCGCTTCGCTTCGCTGCGCTTCGCCGCGCTTTTGGTGTGAATTGACCCTAAGGGTACATAGAGTCATCGCAGGCAGTCAGTTAGTCCCGCACACCGCGCTAACGTCGCACAGATGGGACATAATATACAACTATGGTGAAATACCGTTGTCTCATTTATCATCGTCAACCCGACACTCGTACCTTACAAAAGCAAGAAGATATGAAGATGCTGTTAAACCAACTTAAACTTTATCTTAATAACTTATTACAAAGAAATTAATTTAGGCTTAGAAAGGGATGTTTTATGACTAATATAGGAATCAGCTTACAGAAGTCTATCTTAGGGATATAGGAGGTGTCATATGGTGTCTTAACGGTTTTCTGTGACTTCTCCGACGCCCTTGACCTTCTAATTTTATACTTAGAGATTAGAACTACAAGGTTTATAGTAGAAGGTTCAGGAGGGAAGGGAAAGGTATAAATAAAGGACCCCTGTAGGACATCCCACAAGGGTCCATTCTAGGCACTTTTCTATTTCTTATTTATTTATGACATACATATTCCTGCCGCTGATTTTATTGCATGCCTTAAGCGCGAGCGTAGGTATGCTCTACTCTCGCCTAAAAATCAAAAACTGGGTTCGGTCAGAGTTTTATTTTAAATAAATAATAATATAGTGCTTAAAGGTTTTAGGTTAATTAAAGGTTGGCCTTCATACCACAATAAAAGAAAACATCAATGGTCATTTTTCTAAACAATAAACAGCAATCCAACCCACAATTTAGATAAAAAAATGAATTTTTCAGAAAAAATTCTACGAAAAACATAAACATTCTCTCTGTAAACACCATAACTTTTGAAAAACATAACTAATCGATTTAAATTTTATTTCAATAGGTCCGTAAATCTATTGTGACGAACTGATTAGAAAACCATAACTCAATTATTATTCGTTTTATTGTAAAAAAAAATTGGTAAAACCAAATGTGCATGCCTTAAGCACTCGTGTCATACGTATGTTATTTAAATTAGATACTCATGATAACATATACGTTTTTCACCAAAAATTACTTTTTTTATTTTTAATTTTCAAATAGTTTTATGGTAAACTTGAATCTTAAAGAAAATAAGTTATTTTATATTTATTAGACATCATAATGTAAAAATAAAAACTGCTTCAGATAAAAGCGATTATTACCAATATAAATTACATAATTTTAGTCGAGAAACGTTGGTAAACATAAATTAATAAACGTTAGACTAATAAAATTGTGCTGGCAGCTTATATGAATGACGCAATTAAAACTTAACCATAAAGAATGTCTCTTACCATAATGTTTTAAGTGCGCGAACGCGATTTATTCAATTATACACTCTAACGTTGTGAAAATAAAGTCTCAAGTGGCTTTACTCTCAGAGTAAAGCTCACTGTTGACACATTTTTGACGTTTACTCTGAGAGTAAACGTCACTGTTGAGGGGTTTTATATTTTTTGTATTTGTATATAAGGCTGCCTAAGATGTAAATTTTTTAGTTTCAACAGTACACATTTGATTTTTTACAATAAAACGAATAATAATTGAGTTATGGTTTTCTAATCAGTTCATCACAATAGATTTACGGACCTATTGAAATAAAATTTAAATCGATTAGTTATGTTTTTCAAAAGTTATGGAGATTACAGAGAGAATGTTATATGTTTTTCATAGAATTTTTTCTGAAAAATTCATTTTTTTATCTAAATTGTGGGTTGGATTGCTGTTTATTGTTTAGAAAAATTACCATTGATGTTTTCTTTTATTGTGGTATGAAGGCCAACCTACTTTAAGCACTATATTATTATTTATTTAAAATAAAACTCTGACCGAACCCAGTTTTTGATTTTTAGGCGAGAGTAGAGCATACCTACGCTCGCGCTTAAGGCATGCAAAAATGTATTTTATAAAGTTAATACTTACTTACTTATATTGAGAATAATAATAATCATGTTGCTGGATGGAATTCGGTCATAACTTTTATGTGTCTTGTAACGAGAGATGTGTCCGGAGACGATATATTTAAAACTTATAAACAAGCTTTGCCCGGACACGGTTACCTACAACGGTACTATTTTTTCCCGATATAAGTACTAACTTTTAAAAAACATTTTACACTGTTGCCTATGGGCGTCGGTAGGCACGAAAGTGGCTCATACTCCTCGTTTGCCCCCATATACCATAAAAAACCTTTAAACTAAAGTAGACGCGGTTACCTTTTTACTTAAATTCGGATCAAACACTAAAAACACTGAATAAATTGTGTGCTTTAGACCACACAACTGAATTAAAACTTAATTATTGATTTAATACACAAATTCATTACTGTAGTTACAATGTCATAACATGTCATATGATATTTATTTTTTAATACGAAAAAGTGTCACTTACATCTAATTTGAATGACAATTGTGTTCCGACGTGTGATTTTTGTAACGTTTTCGCCAGCTTACTCCCCATGTCAAGCTCGCTAATAGAAGTTTTCCTTCAGAATACTGATTTTTTAATTTTTTTATAATTACGGAATTAGCGGAACGGAACGTAGCGGAATCGGGCTGGTTCGGCCGTGACACCGCCGTAAAAATGTCGTCCTAGCCGATTTCGGCTACGGCGGCCGTCTGCGTAGACGAGCCATCCGCGCAACACATATTATAGTGCACAAGTGTGCGCGCAGACACAAGTGCACTCTCTATTCCGTCATTCCTACTCCGATAGGACGGCAATCCGACACGATCGGAGAGAAATCAGGCGCATGACCGACAGCTTAACGTGCTGTCCGAGGCACGGTATAACACCGCCAACTTCCTGGCTTGGGAGGTTTATAGAAATTGAAAAATCCCAATAATAATTTGTGGTCTGAAACGGATTCGAACCCGGGAGCTCACGTCTATGGTACACGCTTGCCACTAGACCACGAGGCAGTCAACCGCCGTAAAATAAAAACTCTCGAGTCTATACACAAGTTTATACAATACTAGCTGCGTCCCGCGGTTGCATCTGCATAAGTTTCGATCCCGTTGATCGAGATAATATGTAGCCTATATGTTGACCGACCGACCGACCGACCTGTTAGTAATATTAATTACAAGCAATAGACAAACAGACAAAATTCTAAAACTATATTTTTGGGCTGGCTATCGATTATATTGATCACGCCCCAAGGTTTTCTTTTGAAAAAATTTTCAATGTACAGTTTTGAATTTCTTACGATTTTAATATCGAAGAATCGAAGATCGAAAATCGATCTAAGTAAAACTTTTTGTTAATTATAAACTAAATACCATACGACATGTTATGTCATTGTAACTAAGGTAAACAATTAATAAAGAATTTTCAACACTTGCAAAAAACATAGAAACTTCATCATTAATTAAGTGTATCTTAATAAATAAATAATAAAATAAAAAAATAATAAAGACTTTTATTTCTTGGTTCACAATAAATAAATAATTACAGTTTTTTTTTAAACAAAACTGTGTGCATGCATCTACCTTGTTTTATAAGAATTAATAAATTTAAAGAAAAAAAACTTATGGTTGCAAGAACCCTTCTCGACGGAAGGTAAAGGCCTCCTCCAGAGATGACCATTGTTCTCTATCTTCTGCTACTCGCATCCAGTGGGTGCCTGTTATTTTTTTGATATTCTCTGCCCATCGCATATTTGGCCTACCCCTTTTTCTATGGCCCGATGGCCCTGGCCATAATGTGGTCTTTTTGGTCCAGCGATTGTCAGTGAGTCTGGCTATATGTCCAGCCCAACGCCATTTTTGTTTTTTTGTGAGTAGCTTAGTGCGTCGATGGCTTTGGTTTTCTGTCTTATGGTAGTAGGGCGGATTTTTTGTAACCTCTTGATTTTCAAGATGCTTCTCTCCATACTTCTTTGGCACGTTATGATTTTATTCTTTAGTTTCCTAGTAAACTTCCAAGTTTGGCTGGCGTAGGCTAGTGAGGGAACCCCCTCGACGGATCTCCACCTTGTCGTGAACCAAGAGGGATCCCGGGTGGGGACGCGTCGGGTGGGCTTCTCTAGGGCCCGCTCTGGATGCGTCCATGGAGGACGGGTCGCGGGAGGAGAGGTGTGTCGGTGTGTCGTTGCCGTGCACCCTATCTCCCGCGACCGAACGTGGGCGCACCGTCTGTTGCGTTGGCGGTGGGGCCGCAGAGGGAGAGGAGATGCGGTGTATCGTTGCCGTCCTCCCTGTCCTCTGCGGCCGTTTAATGCTTGGTCCGCCGCCCAGCGGATGGGATCAGCCAATGCCGGAGGTCCTCCACCCGTCCCTCTGATTTAGCAGATGGCGGCGTGGATACGGACGACCGGCGTGGTGTGCTCCGTTGGAGCATTGGGACCAGGGGTTAGGTTGGGAACCTGACCCCATTTCACGGTTCCAACGTGGAGTTAGGGACTGTTCAAAGGCAGCCGGACAGCCCCTAAGGAGGATGAGTCTGGCCTTTTCACCGAGGCCAGCCTGTCGCTGGAGGTGCCCTGTTGCTTTCAGATCCGGGGCCCTCCAATCATAGCGGCTGAAGGCAAGGCAGGGGTTTAGTCGGTAGGGGCAACCCAGTTGTCGAGCCCGACACTGTACCCGGTTGTGCCACCTGAACTCCTGGATAGCGGGCGTAAAGGCATTCCCCTGCGTAAAAAAAAAAATCTAGTGAGGGAAGTAAGCAGGTGTTCATGATTCTAGTTTTTATGTGTGTCGTGTATCTTATCGTGTGTCAAATGCATGGTAGTGTGCGTAAAGTTTTATTTATTAAACTAGCTGGTGCCTGTGACTTCGTTCTCGTAGAGTAGTAGTATTAGCCCAGTTTCTAGAGGAAAATGATTTACTGTAATTACAGTTGTACTGTATTACAGTAAATTTTAAGGCTTTTTGGCCTCCAGCAACTAGGTTATATTAGAATCAAAGTGATTTGTTATTGTTTGCTTGCAGTGTGCCGAAATTCCAATTTCCCGTAGGAATGAGCGATTTTACCTCAGTAAAAAATGTTTTTAATATTGACCAGGCTTAGTATACACCACAGAAAGTTTCGTTCGAATCCGTCGATACAATCGGAGATTAGCCCGGATAAATAGACAAACAAAAAAATTAAAAATTTTCTAATACTATTTTAACATTTACTATTTTAACTTTATTAGTTTTTCGTAAATATATTCAATGTACAGACACGAATTTTACTGTTTTATTATAATATGTATAGATTATAAACATTACTATTATTAAAAAATATTAGCGTTACACATAAACTATAAGTGTACCAAATTTCATACTCCCCCGTCCGCGCAATTTTCGTAAAAATGTTCCCGAAGTTTTTGCTTCACGTATTAATATGTAGATGTATAAATGGATGGAATATTAGGAATGTATACTCTACTAGCGGACCCTTTGGGCGTCAAAAAAAATGTTTATTCTTAATAAAATGTATCCTAAATTATTTCCTAATGATGTAGTTTTTTTCTAGAAATAATGATTAATTGGTGCAGTAGTTTCGGAGCCTATGTACAAACAAATAAAAAATGTTTCCTCTTTTATAATATTAGTATATGATGTATATAGACAATAGATTCAGACTCACAGTTTATTCATATTTTGGGGTCTCCTTATTCCTTTTTTGTGGTGTAGGGCATTCGTGCAGTCGGAGCCATTTTCATGACTACCGACGCCCATAGACATCCGCATAGCGGTTATACAGATGCGCTGCCCTTCTTTCTTCTCCCACCTCTATGGGCCACCGGCCACCGGCCGCACAAAACGTGATAGCACAGCTGTCACTTTACGCCGGTCTCGTATAAGCGAGAGGTACCTCTACGGTCGTGCCGGCCCAATTCATGCAAGCATGCAGTGTGGCACTACCTCTTCCTAAAAGAAGTGACAGCTTAGACGTCGTGCGTCGTGCGGATTTCGAGCCTGGGGCTCAAGTAAGTGGGGAAGAGGAAAGGTGGGCAATGCACTTCCGTAGAAATTGTGTGGATGTCTGTGGGCGTAGATAGACATCAAACTTGTCCGACTGCTCGTTTACAGCGTCGAGCTAGGCAATTGGGTTGTCCGTACTGACTAAACCCTTGCGGGGTGCTTTCAGCCGCTATAATTGGAGGTCGCTGGATCTACAAGTCCCTCCAGTGCCAGTCTGGCCTCAGTGTGTCAGTGAAAAGGCCAGACGGTTGCCTATAAACAGTCCCTACAAAGTTGGAACCGTACAATGGGTTCAGGTTCCCATCTTGACCGACACCAAGCACCAATACTCGAACGGAGCATGCCACTAATTAGTCCGATGCGCCTTAATCGGCTGATTCAGAGGGATGGGCGGTGGACCCTTCAGCTGAGCTGCTCTTAGTCTGGCGTCTTCCCCAAGCCTGTCCTGTCCGATATGGCCTTGGATCACAGAGGCACGCAAGCCCTCCCGCTACGAGAAGGTGTCACCATCTTCAGGGGGGAAGCTCGTTTACCCTCCCATATTACATAAAAAAATAGATTGTTTTCTCTGGCTCGATCTACGAGTCATTCATTTGTGGGAATAAACTGTGGGACTGCTATTCCTAGGATCAACAGTGAACAACTCTCTCTGTACTAAATCTTATTTACCACAGTTTCTTCTTTACTGCGTAAAATATCAATAGTTGCATTTTTATGTAGATACTTTACGGGTTTTAACACAATAAAATATTTATAAAAGGTGCTGGCGAAAACATATACCTTTTGCTCGACGTTTCGGCCGGGTTACACCAGCCGGGGTCACGAGCCGACTGACATAAAGTGTTGACAGCTGCTATGACGCGAGACTGATGCGAAACACAACCCCCATTGATAATGAAAAATAGGCGCATCTACGCTCGAGTCACCGCGGCACACACAACTCGCTGTATCCACAGATTAATCCGACGGTCAATCCCGAGTGACGGTCGGTGGAGAGGAACACACAACTCACTGTATCCACAGATTGATCCGACGGCCAATCCCGAGTGGCGGTCGGTGGAGAGGAACTCACAACTCACTGTATCCACCGATTGATCCGACGGTAAATCCCGAGTGACGGTCGGTGGAGAGGATTTCGGGTTTGTGGAACTGTATCCAGTGATTGGAAACTGCATTTAAAAGGTGTTCGGCTATGGCGGATTTATTATCTCTCTATATTATTATATATCTCTTTATGGAGGTGTTCTGGATCTCAAAGATCCAAAGCCTTATTTACGAGTGACGTTACCACCGACTGTATGTCCATGGGGTGATGATGAGAGGTAGCATGCAGGTACCTATCTGTTTGCGTTGGTAGATACAGAATGGAACAAACTGCCATCAGATCGTGCTGCTATTAAAACGTCCAGAAAAGGTAGTGTTCTGTCTCTTTCCACCTCTACAGTGAGCTTGTTCTTTGGGTCGATAAAATTCATGTGAACATAATATTGTGAACTTATTGTCTGACCTCAGCTTCATTACCCCCTAAACACACAGAATATGTCATCGATGTACCTTTTCCAGAGCTTAATTGCTGAGGAGTTGTTACTTAATTCTTTCTGCTCCTAATGTTCCATCCAGATGTTGGCTACGATTGGAGCAATTGGGCTTCCCACAGCGACACCAACCATCTGAAGATAATACTGGCCTTAAAATATGAGGTAGTTCCCCTCGAAGCAATTTTGTAGTAGAACAATATAGTCTTCGGACAGCCCATCCCTTAGTTTCTCTTTGAACACTTCAAGGCAATCGCTTAATGGAACATTGGTGAATAGAGATTCAACATCAAAACTCACCATTTTGCCTGTTGGTTCCAGTTTCACGCCTTTTAGTATTTGAGCCGTGAGACCCTCACAAACGACGGTATTTTTCCCAACATTGGCTGGAGCACTGATGGTAAGTGCTTTGCAAGATCATAAGTCGATGATGAAATTTGACTTACTACAGAGTCAAATTTTGGTCACCGACCTTTTAAAATAAGATAGTAAACAACAATCCAAGGGTGTGTTTTAAATTGTATCGCGTAATTGTAATATATTTTTAAATAAAAATCTATTTGAAATGATACTTAAAAATGCATCGATCGTTGTTCGCACACGGAGTGTATCGACCTCAAGGCTCAAACAGCTGACGGCAACGTTTCAGGGACATAATAATACAGAGTTCATTGATACTGATGCCGAACGGTTGAATAGTGCGCGCCGAGTTAGTAAAATTTTTAGTGAAGGAAAAAAAATAAATTTATTAAATTTTTTATTCTTTTTTTATTTCATTAATCGAATGTATTATCATCTATTCTGAACCAAATCTGAAAATTTAGATCGTGAGCAAATTGTAACCCTGTGTAGGCCGCAGGGGGACGTGAGCCTTAAGAACCTTCGGCAAACCATACCAGTATATTTTCGCTAGTAACTTTTATAAATATTTTATCGTGTAGTGTGCATCGCCATCATAAACATTATTGTACATGTACACATACTAAATATATTTTACAAGTAAACCTAATACAATTTTACCAGTACTCTTATTATTCTTAACTTGCGATGCGCCGTTCGCTACGTGTAGCTGCCGGCTAGATAACGAGCGAGCTCGTGGCCCGTGGGCAAAGCATTAGTCTAAATATGCACATTGAACTAATTTTGTCAGTATTTCTGAGTGAACGACTCAGCGAGCGTCATTATGTCAAGCCAACGAAATTTGTTTCAATTAAAAAAGAACCTTAACTCAAGTTATGTACAGATCATTATTCTATAGATTATAAACCTCTAAACGCAACTAGCACGCGCCTCACTGTGGTCACCTCGCGCTCCCACCGCCGCCGCGCTCGCTGCCGCGCCCTCTGCCGCACTCGCCTCCGCGCCCGCTGCCGGGTCCTCCGCCTCTTCTTCAGTATGCGTGTGCGCTCCCCGCGTCTAGTCGCTGCAATCAGCTTCTGAAAGGGTCTTCAAGACACCATACGCGGCGGCTTATAGTGCGTTTAGAGTTATACTTCTCGTAAACTTTTTTTTAATAGTTTCGGATTAACAGTAGGTACTTACCTATAGTATACGTAGTTAATTTAGTGCCTCTCGCTTTGATCAACGTTGTATAGAGTATAAGCTGAAGGGTTTGTTCATTTATTATTAATATTAGTATAGAGTTTATCGCTAAGGAAACGATATAAGCCATAAGGCACGTGGCAAAACAAATTAGTAAAACGATGTGAGAACAGTAACGCAAAGGGTAAGGTCCTGCCATCTTAACCATGATCATTCTTGACGAGGAACTCTGCGTCGGAGTCGACACGCAGGGTTCTTATGTACGTACTTAAGGCGCTATGAAAAAATATGAGAAAATTATGTGAAACATTGATCAGAATAACGCGCTCAGCGTAACACTGCGCTTTACCGCGCTTGAGTCGCTATTACACAACTAAACTACGCGTCGGGGCTGAAACAGTAATTTTTCTCTTTTTTATAGCATAAAGGCTATAACCGACCGACGCTCGTATACATGACTTAGTAAGAGGTAGTGCCACGCTGCATGCTTGCATGCAGCTGAATTAGGACGACACGACCGGGGTTACATCTCGCTTACACGAGACCGGCGTAAAGTGACATCTGTGCTGTCGCGTGTCGTGCGGTATGTAAGTAGCCCGTGGCCCGTGGAGGTGGGAGGAGAAAGGAGCGCAGCGCATCTGTGTAGTATGTGGATGCTTCTAGGCGTCGGTAGTCATGAAAATGGCTCCGACTTCTCATTTGCCTCCTTTACTATAAAAAAAAATCCCCATGATTGTTACGCATATTACATACGGGAGGAGGTCCCGTCCAATGAGCCGTCACGTCGTAGCTGTCACATCCCGGTGCGTGTGACTATCGACGCCCATGGACACCCGCATAGCGACCATACGCTGCCCTCCTTTCTCCTCCCACCTGCGTGGGCCACCGGCTACTTACACACCGCACGCAACAGGGCAGGTCGTAAAACACACTTCATCTTGTACGCGTGATTTCTGAAACGTAAATGTTTGTAAACACTGTGAGCAGTCAGTATCATGTAAGAATGTAAAATATTCTTTATTGTGTGCGCTTCATGTTTGTAAAACCTTTTTTAGGGTTCCCTAGCCAAACGGCAAAAAACGTAACCCTTGTAGAATCTACAAGGTCATGTCTGTCCGTCCGTATGTCACAGCCATTTTTTTCCAAAGCTAGTGGGCATTTGTAGTTGAAACTTTGTAGATTGGTGTATTCTGTGAACCGCTATTCGAACTGAATCAAATTTTTTTTCCAATCTGTATGTAAAGGTTGTTTATGAATAGGTCCTTAAAAATGACATTAAGGTTATTAAAAACATTTTTTTGTCAAAATCAATTGTTTTAAACATAGACTCTTCCAAAGTGAAAAAATAAGTGTCGTTGTCCCTCTAACTTTTAAAGTAAGAGAGCGCGAACTCTAAAATATATACATATATGCTGTAGATCTTCATGAAAATTTCAACGAAAATTGGTTTGAGCAATATATCATTATTAGTCTTTAAGAAATAATACATTTTCAAAAAACACAAATACAACTTTGTCGTCCATACAAAAGCTATGAAAAACTAAGTTATTTTTATAGATAATGGTACAGAACCCTACATGCGCTCGACTCGCACGTTTATTGTTGACGCATGGGAATACATTTACTTATGACACATAGGAGACCGGGTGGCCCTTAGATCTATTTTGGACTCGACACTCAAAGTAGTGCCGACTAAACCTCTGCGGTTGCATTCAGCCGCTGTAAGGTTATAATGGAGGGTCCAGGATCTACAGGCAACGTGATCCTTCCAGCGACAACTTGCAGGCCTCCTTGGGGACTGCCTCTGATCGTACCCTACTAGGAAGTCGGAAACGTGCATTGGCCTGGCCCCAGTGCTCCAAAAAGCAGGCCACCAATTCGACCGAAGTCGGACCCGCCAGTCGTCCCAATCCACATCGCCGTCTACTGATTCAGAGGGACATGTGGATGACCCTTCAGTTGAACTCTTAGTCTGGCCTCTCGTCCCAAGCCTGTCCGGCATGGGTAGCCCTGTCCGGCCTAGCCTTGGGGACCACAGAGGCACGCAAGCCCCACCCACCATGAGAAGGTAGCAGCGTCTTCGGGGGAATGTTTGTAAACCTGCTTGGTTTATACCAGAATTATAAAGCTGGGTTTTTTATGGGATAAGGGGCAAACGCGCAGGTGACAGATTACTACCGCCGCCCATAGACATCCGCAAAACTGGAGGCTTTGCTGGTGCGTTGCCGGCCTTTAAATAAGAGTAAGCTCTTTTCTTGACGAGCCCCAGGTCGTATCGGTTCGGAAATACCGACTGTAGTTTGTGTCGTCTCTGGGACTACTGGTCCGAATTGAGAAGTTCTTTCAGTATTAAGGGCTAAATACACTTGGATAAATTTAGGCATCCTAATTAGAATAACTAAAGGGCTAATAACACTTACCTAAACGACAACGGCAGGTCGTGTATCAAAAAATGGATGTTATAGAGATTTCTACCGTTTATAATCATGAATATTTATAATAATCATGAAAATTAAATAATTATATTTAATCGTGAATCAATCTTACTATTTTTATGTAATTATGTTTTAATAAAATGATGAAAATCCTGTCTGAACAAATGTTCCAAATTCGATAATTAAAATCGATTTTTATGAATTTTCATAATTTACGTATAGAGCAGGCACTGGTAGTATTGGAGTATGCAAAACCTGAGTGTCACAATCCACCAATGAATTTGAGTTAAGGATAGCTTATAGATTATGAACACCAACCTTGCCGGATAATTTTTTGGTCCATTTTTTATGCCCTCTTTTCATACTCAATGAGGAAATCAATGGAATACATGAAATGAAGTCATTTTTAAGATTATTATAACTTAATTTTCAATAAATCTTAAAAAAATACATAAACATATAATAAAAAGCATTTTTTATTAGGGTTCCATAGTAAATGAGGAACTAAGTACTAGAAAGCTGTAATTTGGTATGGGTGTGTAGATTAATCATGGCAAAAAAGTAGTAGAAAAAAATCTCACTCTCAATCTCACACAACATAAGTACTTAGGTTGTTACGAGTAAAAGATGACGTTTTTGAAATATAAAATTTTAAACATATGCATCGGTAAAATAAAATCGAGAGGCACGTTCTATTTCTACAGCAGTCGATTAAAATGTTCGTTGTGAAGTTTCACGTCTCGCGATAATAACAACGAATTTTACATGCGCACATTTTAAGTTTTAACTTTCGACTGTTAATATTGGTCGTGCCCTTAATTATGCTCCACGATTTTATTTAAGCCAGGCATATGTTTAAAATTTGTATCTTTCAAAAACGTCATCTTTTAACAACCTATTATCTACTAGCTGCGCCCACCGCGCACCCGCGTAAATATAGATGTCGTGGAAAATCGTCCCATGGCATCCCGTAGGAACATTTTTTCGGGATAAAAACTATTCTGTGTTAATCTAAGTTACCCTCTATTTGTGTGCCAAATTTCATGAAAATCGATTCAGCAGTTTTTGCATGAAGGAGTAACAAACAAACAAACAAACATACAAACTTTAGCAATTATAATATTAATAAGATTATATCATATTATCTGTTATCATAGAACTACTTGGCTGAGAGTGATTCGAACCCAAGACTCGACTCGACGCGACAATCGTGAAAAATGTCACCTAAATTCGTTATTATTATAACACGATTCCGTTTCAACCCTCCAACCCTTTAGTAATTGCGATGTATAAAGGGCGCGTAATCTAATGAAGATCTCTTCAATCAACGATCGGCTGATTGAACGACAACACGCGTAGCTGTAGCCTTAAAAAGGGCCACTTGCGCCGCCCTCGGTACTTAGGTGACATAATCGTGTCTAAGTTACCGGCTGGCGCAGTGCTAGGGTAGGCGGAGCATGTTGCGGTGGTCGCGGGTTTAGCGTTACAAAAATCACACATCGGGGAGGTCAGTGTATGTTGTCATTCAAATTAAAATTCGATTTAAGTGAAACTTTTTTGTATTAAAAATTAAAAATCATTAACTACGGTAATGAAAAACAATAATTTAGTTTTACTTCAATTGTGTGGTCTAAATCACACACTTTTTTATACATAAACCTGCATAAAAAAGTGTGTTTAAAACACCAGCAAACTCTCAGATATAGATAGATAGCAATTTTTACAGCAACTTTAGTTCTACGGCTTTTGACGTAACTTAATAAATTAATTTAAAAAGGTTTTTTTAAGAAGTTAAAGAAAAAGAAATAAAAAATCACTGCACTTTTTGATGCGACCTATTTGAACTCGGTACGTGGTAGAACATAATGCTAGACTACACGCAGTCAGTTTTTGTGCATCTGACGCTTATAGCATTAAGGCTGTCACACACTATGCAAACGCGATATCAGTCAATATCGCTCTTTACACACGCTACCCAGGTAACTTATATTTTACCGGCTAGTATCTGTAGGCACAAAAACATATTGAAGGCTGGTTTTGTACGCAGAAAATAATTATCGCATCTGCTCAGTGTGTGACAACCTTTACGCTCTACAGAAGTGCTACACCCGTAGCGTTGCTACGGTCTCGTAGAACGACATACGTAGCACTTATTAAAATCGGTGGTCAGACCAAGTCTATATTTGTCATGTAATGTATTTTAGACTACCTGTGCTCAGCAGTTTCGTCTGTGTATAACCTGTTAATTCTCTTTTAGGGATGAATTGCACTTTTTTGCTATTTTTATTTTTGCTATTCCAGTTTGATAGAGATTTCTGTACCATTCAAATTTTAGTAGTTTTTGCGTGAACAAATATGACGTAAATAGAAACTTTCACTTGATTTAGTAAATTATAACCAAGACATGACAGCATATCCATCACTTCTCGTCGGTCTGTGCAACAATGTTTTTATATAAATAGTATAAGGGGCTAACGCACAGTCGGAGCCATTTTCATAACTGCCGACGTCCATAGACATCCGCTTAGAGGTCATACAGATGCGTTGCACTCCTCCCTACATGGGCACCTGGCTACTTACACACCGCACGAAACGCGACAGCACAGCTGTCACTTCACGTTGTTATTACGTGCAAAGAGATCAGTAAAGAAAAATCACTACTTAAATCCGACTGCTCGTCCCCCCTTCCCCCCTACGCCATAAAGATGAATATTTGCAAACCACAGACAGACGTATATTTCCCATGTATAATTCGCCGCCAGCCCCAAGCCAGTCGTGCGTGAACACGCGGACGACGGACCGCATATTCGTATGTTAATATATTACTCTGTTTGTTCCAGATTCTACGATGGTGAGTGGGCTTTGATGGCGATGGCTTCATCCTTGACGACTGCCATCATCATCATTTGGCTCTGAGTGACTCAGTCTTGCGATAAGTATTGTTGCGAAAAAAACGATGGCGGCGGCGCAGTGGTACAGGGCTCGGATAAGCGGAGCGTGTTGCGCCAAGGGTTCGAATCCCGCCTCGGTCATGGATGTTTGTCTATGTATTATATGTATTTCTATAAATTATTTATTTGGTTCACCAACGGTTCTATACATAAAAAGGTAACTTAGCTACGTAACCAATAATAATTGTGTAACAATCACTCATAGGTAAACTCAGTATATGCAATATGCATATATTGAGTGTTATACAAAAAAAAACTAAGAATATTTAAAAAACATCAACTAATGTTATACAACTTATAAATGTTAGTATTAACAAAGAAAAAAGTGTAAGTATAATGTCTATTAAACATATAAGAAACTTATTACTCTAGAACAAGACACTTATGAATAGTTTTATATTAGACAGGAAATCATGGTGTATATCAATTCGGTCACTGTAGCTGTTAATAACTTTGCACAACCTTGCTATAGGAGAATAGGGTATTTGCAAATTTTGTGATTTTTTTTTATTTCATACTTTATGACTTGTTAAACACGTTACAAAAATATTTCCAGAAAATGTATATTGTACATAATGGCTATAATTTGAGGTTAAGTAATGGGTTGCCAATTCGGCCACATAACATTACACGTTACCATGACAACATATTTAGACAAGACAACGGCAGTCGGGTCAACTAGTACATTAATGTATCCGATCTCGTCACAATTGGCTAGAATGTGTTGAGGTTAAGTCTATTGAGATTTTAGTTATCAATAGAAACACGCACTCTTCTCATGGGGAAATTCTTCACTGCCAATCCTGTGGATTGTTTTAGGGACTCCATACCATCATGGCGGTTAGTGCAATCCATAGATAGAGTACCTTAAAACCTACCTAAAACGGCTTTAAATCATAATCCAAGTAAGAGGTAGTGCCACGCTGCATGCGTATAGCCGAATTGGGCCGGCACGACCGGAGAGGTACCTCTCACTTATACGACTCCGACAAAAAGTGACACATGTGCTATAGTATTTCGTGCGGTGTTTAAGTAGCCGGTGGCCCATGGAGGAGAGAACAGAGCGTCGCGCAGCTTAGAGTTCAACATTGAGTGAATTTGCAGGTCAGACCATCTTGTGAGATTACCATCTCTTGAGCGCTTGTCTTCGACTTTACCCGTATTGTGGTAGAATGCCTGGTCGTTATATCAAAGAAACTAATTTAATGGTGGTAGAAGTCCCCTGGTGTTGCAGATGTCTGTGGGCGTCGGAAAACACCATCGTCTCGGTGACCCGACTGCTCGTTTGCCCCCTGTACTATAAAAAAAAAAAAAAAGAAAGTCTGGTCGTTATATCAAAAAAACACAACCCTCGAGTGCGCGTGCGGTAGCGCCAGACGGCGGTTCGCACGGGCCTCGCGGACCGAACAATTATTCACAAATTATCATAATTATACGGGTTAATTCACAAGACTACCAGTCCATATTCATTTTACTGTTCATTCTGGGTGGGTTGTTCGAGTCTTTTTTATATTGTAAGGGGCCAAACGAGCAGTTTCCATACACGTACTTTTAAAAAGTTCACGGTGATAACTTTGCTCTTTTATAAGGGCACAAAAAGCAGTCGGAGCCACTTTCAGGACTACCAATGCCCATAGACATGCGCATAGACTATACAGATGCGTTGCCCTCCTTCCTCCCACCTCCATTGGCCACCGGATACACACCACGCGAAACACGACTCAGCTGTCACGCCGGGATCTTGTAAGCTAGAGGTACCCCAGCCAGCCTAATCCGGCTATATCCGACATGGCGGAGGCCACTACAAAAAAAAACACTATTTTTTTATAGCATAAGGGGGCAAACAAGCAATCGGTGCCATTTGATGACTACCGACACCTATGGACATTCGCATGATTGTTACGCAGATACATTGCCCTCCTATCATCCCAAATGGGCTATCCGGCTAAATATGAAGGATGGTAGGGCCATGGTTTGGAGGAGGGATTAATTCGCTCTGAGTGGGTTGAGAGTTATTTTCTTTTACAGAAATTCAAGTTCTGCTCCGACGGCGACTGCCCCCTGTGGGCCCTAGCGGCCCTGCACACGCTCGGCAGTCTGCCAACGCCGCTGTTCAGGAACCTGCTTCATCATGTGGCGGAGGAACAGCCGGTGAGCCAGCACGGCAATACAGAGCATTTTTATTGAAAATATCCATATTACAGGCAATAGGCCCGCAGCCTAAGTTAGCACCACCTTCATTTATTACTAGCTTTTCCCGACGGCTTTGCTCGCATTGAAGCCTTTTCAATATAAATAATATTCAAATAGAACTGCAATATCTGCCACAATATTTTTTACACTTTTTTTTAGTATTTTGAAATGAAAATGTACCTAAATATACTTTATTGTGTACATAAATTACTATTAGACAAATAAATAATTACAGATACCATTTTACGTACAATGCTCATGTACACAAAAGGCGGTCTTTTTGCTTTTAAGCAATTTCTTCCAGACAACCCTTGTGTGCATGAAGGAATACTTATAAACTAGTAAAAACTAGTACTATTAAAAAGTAACCTGTCATTTCTAATACATGTAGCAATATGTGTAGCAAGTTTCATGGTGATCGGTTGAGTAGTTTTGTCGTGAAAGCGTAACAAACAAACTCACAATAACATTTATAATATATTAGTAGGATTGTGCTCTATTATTTATTTATCTTAGTGCTTATATTTTTTTTATGGTATAGGGGGCAAACGAGAAGTCAGCGCCATTTTCATGACCACTGAAGCCCATAGACATTCGCATAGAGGCTATACAGATGCGCTGCCCTCCTTTCTCCTCCCACCTCCATGGGACGCCATAAGTAATCACTTACACACCGCACGAAATGCGACAGCTCAGCTGTCACTTCACGCCGGCCTCGTGTAAGCGAGAGGTACCTCCCCGGTCCTGCCGGCCCAATTCGTCTGCATGCAAACATGCAGTGTGGCACTACCTCTTTCTAAAATTAACAAACTTACATTAACATTTATAATATTAGTAGAATTGTACTCTATTATTTATCTTAGTGCTTATAGCTACTAGGCTAAGTCCAGGTTTAATAAGAGGTAGTGCCTTGCTGCTTTGCAGCCGAATCAGGCCGGCACGACCGGGGTGGAACCTCCCGCTTACACAACACCGGCGTAAAGTGACAACGAGTTTTGTGTGGTGTGTAAGTAGCCGGTGGCCCATGGTGTTTGACTATACAGATGTCGGTAGTCATGGAAATGGCTCAAATTTTGCACCCTCATACTAAAAGCGTAGGTTGTCGCAATGTACTTTTTAAAAGTACCAAACTACATTACTGTTATCTAGACGCAAAGGACACATCACTGGGAATAATTCAGTTGTAAATATTACATTATTGAGGGTGAACTCGCGTCAAAGAAATATGTATGAGCCCTAAAACGAGTATACATTTGTGTGGATATAGTGGACTTTGTCGCTGGCCATCTTTTTTTCTCGAGGAATTCATTTACGTGCTGCGATCGGTCCTGACTCCTGGGTGCGTGGGACTCGCGTCTGACCCTAAACTAAACACAATTACGTCATTGCAGGGGAGTTCCTCTCACTCACATACATACATAGATAGATAGATACATAGATAATATAATGGTTGGTAGGGCCATGGATTGTAGGAGGGATTATTCGCTCTGGGTGGTTTGAGAATTATTTTCTTTTCCTCTCACTCACATAGACAGATAAATAGATAGATAGATAGATATAAAAATAAAAACTTTATTTGTAATTACAAACAGCACGATCACATAATAACAAAATTAAAAGATACATTTATAACGCTAAGTATAAAAAAATCATAATCTAACGTATCTTAACACAATATGTGTGTATATTGTGTACTTGTGTGCTGTAGCGACGCAAATGGTTAAGTAACTTAGTGCATATAATCCAGTATAAGCTAGATCCACTGGCTTTCAGCTACTTGTCCGTTGTGACGACGAGAGGACGCTAAACTAGCGAATTTACCCTAAAGTGAAAGCTATGCGTTTCGTGTTCATTGTGAGTGTTGAGTGGCCGGTGGCCCCATCTGCGTGTCAATCATTGAAGATGTACACGGGGTTCGGTAGTCAACGAAAATCTCAGACTGCTCGTTTGCCTCCCTATACCATAAAAACATGATTTGTTAGAGTCGACGATAGCGTGTAGGAAAATGCATTTCCCCTCGTCGCCACACCCGGCCTGTGGTGCGTGAGGCCGGGGCAGAGCGCTAGTTAATAATAAGTGTTTTTTTTTTCAGGACGACGGCATAATGGAAATTCTGAAGGACACCAGCTTATGTGAGTAGTTTTGGTTTTTTGGTAATTTATCTAACGTAGTATAACGTTCATGCATAATGTACAAAATATTATTATTTTGTACATTATACATAAACGTCCCATTGAATTGGCCCATTGAAGCGGAGGGGAGAAATGACAACGCGCCCACGTAACAGTCAACCAGATGTGCATACGTCGGCAGGCATAAATTGGCTCAGCCTGTT
>LUGF01055710.1:246919-292448 GCA_001625245.1 Calycopis cecrops | reverse complement strand
CGCAACTCTCACTCTCTCTCGCAGACTTTTTCTGCTGAATTATGGTTGCGCAGAAGGAGAAGAAAGCATCCCAACATCTCTCGCTGCCGAGAATCTTACTGACGATGTTGTGCAGCGAAAGACTATGGTCGCCAAGTTCTACCGCTAGGGCCACCCTCTTAGTGGTCCATTTAGTACAGTCTGACAGAGTGTGTTGAGCCGTGTCGTCCGGCTCCCCATACTAATGGCGGACCGGAGCTGTCTCCCGTCCTATTTTCTGCACGTAATGACCGAAGCACCCGTGATCAGTCATTATCTACATTATCCTGTACGGTAGTTGGCACCCCAATGGTTTTTACGCCATATGGGGAGTTTTCCAGCCCGATTTTCCATCCCTCCTTGACCCTGTCAACGCTCCCTCTCCCAGCAGTATAACTTCGCCTGGACCTTAGCGTTCATTTCCCATGGAGGGGTGCCTGCCAGTAAGCATGCCGCCGCCCAAACAACAGTAACGTAGGCCCAAGCTATATGGTTTGCCACCACTTTTTGTGGTCTTCGTAGCTAGCTTGTCTACTCAGATTGGTTACCCGTACAACGCCATGCGTGCCATTGCCATTGCCATTTTAGCGACGTCCGCGTATAGTTTGCACGCCAGTATCACCTGAGCAAAGGAAATTTCTAATAGTTCCGCCCCGTTTCGGCTGCTATGCAGCAAAGCTCTACTGACCTAGCTAAAATCACAAGGTCATCCTAATTCTTTTCAATATCAAAGTAACATATGCTAAATAAGTGTTAATAAAATAAAATGAATAAAATAGGTAAATACAACTAAAATATTGTGACCCATCTGACACTTGTTTAATCTTTGGTTCTTTTCAATATGAAAGATGTTATGAGACGTACATATGTTAATAGATGGCGCTAAAAAATAATTACTTTCTCAGTGACAGATTCTCCAAGGTCATTGAGCAATGTAATACCCTTAAGACGTTGTCACGTTCAACTATCGTCAGTAAATCGACTTTACAGACAACCGATGTTTTTTTTTTAATGAAGCTTTGGAGGCGCAGTTAATAGTTAATAATATCAGCGGTTGGGAACAATGTACTGATGATCGAAACATGTAGAATTTTCAACACTTGCAAAAGACACATAGAAATTACGTGTGTCTTATATATCAATGTGTTAAATGCATGGCGTGTGTAGGTAAAGTTTTATTTATTAAATTTAAGTACTTTATAAACATTATTATTAAAAAATATTAGCATTCTGCACTTCTCTGACACATAACAAATATATAATATGTTTAATATGTTATTATTATAAATTAATTAGTTTATTAAATTTAGTCTATAAGGTGTACACATTAATGTTGAAAGAAAGAAAGAAAGATTTTTTATTAATTGCAATAAAATGGACAGTTAAACATTAATTTGGTGTAATCAATATAGGTAACCACCAAGCATTTGTCATGCCATTATGACAAGTACATAATGATATGACGCTGATTTTCAGTGACTCCTCATAAATCTTATCAGTCACATATTGCAACATATCATGCATTTTCCTGTAGTGCATTTGGCAGAAATTCCATAATGGGATAAACAGGTTCCTTGTACCAACATTTCTATAAATGTACATATTTTTTGAAATAAATAAATAAACTATAAGTGTGTCAAATTTCCGCGTAATTTTCGTAAAAATGTTCTCGAAGTTAATGCTTCACGTATTAATATAGGAATAGATATGTTTCCATTTATCATAATATAATATACTAGCTGTGCCCCGCGGTTTCACCCGCGTTTAATTTCTAAGAAATCCATATAAACTTCAACACCCTATTTCACCCCTTAGGGGTTGAATTTCTAAAAATCCTTTCTTAGCGGATGCCTACGTCATATCATCTAACTGCATGCCAAATTTCAGCTTGATCCGTCCAGTAGTTTGGGCTGTGCGTTGATAGCTGGCTATGTCACGTTTGAGTTTTATATATACATAGCGACCCGCCCCGGCTTTGCACGGGTGCACAGCCGATACTAAATATATCTCTATTAGAACTAACTAAAGGACCGCCCGCAAAGCGCTAAGTCTTGCTCCCGGCAAAAGTGTTCACTTCTGCCTGCAGTCCCGCAGTGCAACCTGTTGTTTTAGGATATATAACTAAATTATTGTAGAGCTTCTCTAAACAACATTTGACGTTAAATTATTTTCAGCTAACAAAATATACTGATGGTCGGGAGCCCCGACCCGTGATAGGGCAACGTAAAGTTGCCCATGCGTAAAACATTCTTTTCGTAAATCAATTCCTACTAATTTGAATGTTTGGCCTTGTGATTTGTTTATCGTTAGTGCGAAAGAAATTTTACTGGAAATTGGAGCCTTTTGAAAGGTATTGGCAAATCAGTAGGGATCATGGGTATTCTTGGTATATGAGCTAATTCACCAGCTGCAGAGCCGGTGATAATCTTCGCTACTATTAAATTATCTTTAAGCTTTTTGATAAGAAATCTCGTACCATTGCACATGTTGGGGGGGCTCAAATTTCTGAGAAGCATTATTGGCGTGCCAACTTTTAACAATAGTTCATGAGGTGGTAGCCCAGCGGAGTTCAGGGAATTTAAAAATTCCTGGGCGTAGTGCACTGCGTCCTCGATGTTAGTGACGGTGTCTATGGACTTATAGCACTTAACTTCACCCGGTACTTTCTGCATAATTAAATTGTTTATTTCGTTGACTGTTTCATTCCTGGGAGAAACTATTGCTCTACCACACAGCCAACGAAAATCATTTTGATCTAAGTTTTCGATGTCAGGATATATAGCATCTATCAGACTATCTAAATTATGGACTATTTGGCCTAGAGACTCATCCAAAGTAATCGCATAATCAGTGCCCAAATTTAAAGATGGAAAAATTCCTTCTCCAAGTTTCAGCAGCTGTTGTGGAAAGTTGCTATGCATATTTCCATGTAGATGAGCTCTCATATTGGTGCGCAAAAAAAGAGCTTCGGAGGTCTCTTAAAGTACGGTCCACGGCCTCCACATGAGCTCTATGACTCATGGTGCATTCATTCCATATTACCAACGACGCGTCTTGCAGCAACTTACCTAGAGGCCCATTTTTCCGAATAGAGCATGTAGACCGTTGATCTAAAGATACGGATAGCGGGAGCTTAAACGTAGAGTGAGCAGTTTTTCCTTCGTTCAAGAGAGTTGCAGCAATTCCTGACGAAGCAACTGCAATCGCTATCTTCCCTGATTGCCGTATCTTAGCAAGTATCAAATTTGCGAGAAAAGTCTTTCCAGTGCCTCCTGGTGCGTCTAAAAAAAAATAATCTCCCCATGTTATTGTTCACGCTGTCCACAATAGTCTCATAAGCATGTCTTTGATCCGGTACTAATTTGGGCACATTGTCATTAACAAACGCTGTTAGATCATTTCTGTTATACTGTTGTACCATTGTGTCAATAGTATTATTCAGGGTACGAACGGGAGAAGGTAATCCAAAATCACTTAAATTTTTGTCGTTTAATTCTAGAAGTTTGTTTTCAATTTCAATTAACCCTTCATTATAAATGACTTCAGTGAAGGGTAAAGTGTTATCCTGATTCTGTTGTCTGATCCGATGTTTAATAACTTCACAGAACTGATCTTTGAAAGTATCCCATAACTTCAATAGTTCTGATGGTTGACAAAATAAAAGTATTACTACAAACAACTCCCTTAGTTTTTTTGGACACTGTGACAACGAAGCTTCGCTTAAAGTCATAGATTTAGATCACGTAGTGAGAACAATTCTAAATCTATGCTTAAAGTGTTTCCCCAATGGTCATCGTTTTCAAGTAAACCTCGGTCACGGCATGCTGCTTGATACGTCTCTTTGACAATACCGCTTACAGTTTTAAGGTATGCAAATGAGGTCGGACCGCGTACGTGGTGCAGTAGAATCCTAAGATAAAAACACTCTGATTGGGATGGATGTATCCCGTAGACTTTACCTAAAGCGGCATCTTTTTTTATCCCCGGATGTCCAACTACATCTTCACCACGCCTCCTTCTAGTGAATTTATTATTTGCCCATGTATAGTATTGCGGTACTTCATGATACAGATGAGTTTTCGCAAATTCATCTTCATTACAGCGCGAAAAAAATGCCAGTAATGTGGTATTGCGTGGGTTTTGGACAATTTGATGAGCTGTCCCTGGTGTAAAATACACCCTTTGACCTTTCTCTAGATGAACGGCCAAATGCACTACAGTAGGATGCCGCTCGTGAATAGGAAATTCAAATAAGCGCCAGACAGCTTCAGATGTGCTTATGTACCTTCCATTTAAATCGTTTTCGACCTCATCGTGTGGGTTTCTAAGGCTAAAAGTTGCCTGATCTGAACCTTTATTATTGTATATATTTACATATATATTGAATGGCTTGGACAGAGTGGCAATACTCCATGTTTTATTTGTTATGCATTAAAAGTCTTACATAGTAGCGGGGAGTATGGAACAATCCACCTTTTATCTATCGTCACCATGTTGCCCCTGAGTTGTAACGTAGTGCTCCAACCGCCATTTTCTGTATCGCGCCTGTGATAAACTGGATACCCATCCTCTACGGTCTGGGTGTCGTTAATGAAACGGCGAGGGTATTTCTTTGTGCAGACACCGTTCTTCATGCATGGTGCAGCTAAATTATGTTCTCCGCAGGGTCCATGTACCATATTTTTAGTTATAATGTCGTGTAGTACCGGATCAATTTGTTGATCGGGTAGCTCCGCAACTATGACACTGTCGATCTCATCTGGTTGTATTTTAGTTTCTAGCCAGAACAGCAAATGACAATGAGGTAAACCACGCTTCTGCCACTACACTTGCCATATAACATTTTACTTTACCGAATATCTGTTCTTTGACAAATAATATGATGAATCTCTTCATTTTTAAATGAAACACACGTGAAATTATGTCATGACGGTCGAAAGACCGTTGTCCTGGTAGCAGCTCTGCTTTCATTTCAGGCCATTCGGGGTTGCATGTAAAAGTGACAAATAAGTCAGGTCTACCATAATTTCGGACGTAGGTACGTCATCGCGTCCTGCGTTTTCTCGTGCATGAAACGCGGAGAACCCGTAAATGATGATGGCATGTGACATGTTGACCGATATTTGATGGGTCAACATTTGCGTCATGATTTAAGGCATCTCTGAGATTGATGTAGTCATCAGCCCTCAGTCTTTGTTGATTCCGCGAAATATAATTTCATCTTTCCGATATCATTTTCGCCATCATGTCAACACAATATTGACTAAATAAGTCTCTGTAATAATGTAACGGATTAAAAGAGTTAGTTCTAAACATTAATCTAAATGCATAAAATTGCAGATTTTTGAATAAAAATGTGGTTGTTGTGCCTCACTCGACATAGATAGGTATAGTGTGTCGCGGACTTTTTTGTAAATATTTATAAGATCTACAATTAATTATACCATTTTATGGTTCTATATTTTGTAGTTTAGGCAGCGTACGCAAAATAAGTAACTTTTTTGGTTGTTTTTTTTCAGTTTGTGTCCGAAAAATCCAAATATCTAGCGGAACCCTATTTTTTCCAAATAAAATATAGTCTATGTTACTCGTGGATAATGTAGCTTTCGAATGGTAAAAGAATTTTTAAAATCGGTCCAGTAGTTTTTGAGCCTATTCAATACAACCAAACAAACAAACAAAGTTTTCCTCTTATTTATTATTTATAAAATTACATAAGTTAATAATATCAATATCCGCCATTGACATATCGAAGAAAAATATCTATAAATCGGGCACTTTCCCAAAAAATATCGTTTTTAAAAAACAATGTATGTACTTCTACAAAAGTTATGTTAGTAGTTGCAGATAAATCCACTACATATTAGTTTCGGTTACAGGACTGCGCCAGGCCCTACCGCTACTTCAGCATCAGCGGGTCTTCTCTTCGTCGACGTAGCGGCAGTAAATACCCACCTCTTGATCTGGTTTTTGACCTAGAGGAGATCCTCTAGGTCAAAAACCTGAATTCGAGGAGTCGATTACCAAAAATTTGGAATGTGAAGGAGGACGGAGGGCAACGTATCTGAATCCCTTCGTGGTGATCTCTATGGGCATTGGTAGTCATCAAAATGTCTCCTTTGCTACCCTTTACTGTATCCGAAAAAAGTTACTGAACAAAGCTTAGCTGTTAAATATTCTTGTTCTTCCCTGTCTACGTTTTTTATCCAATTTGGCAAGACTTTGGCTCAAGTTGCCCTGTCATTTCATAGCGCTATAATAGGAAATATTATAGCTCTTATACTGTATTTCGGGACAGAAATCTTTTCAACTATTTGTCATAGCGACTTTATGTCACAGACAATATCTTCACGCTGGAATGGCGCACCACCTCTTTGTCACATTTTGTAAAGAACAAGTATTCTTTTCTATTCATTTTGTCGCTCGCTCTTACTTGGATTGCGAAAAATGAGAAATTTACTAAGAAATAGTACTACAAAATTTTATCATAAAATCCTAAATTTAATAATTAAATTCTTTTTAAAAAGACTGGTACAAGAACATTAAGAATTTTGTCGCAAACAATATAGCGGCTCCTACAGTTCAATTTTAGAAACGTATTCTACTTTCCTCTGTTAACTAAATTATATTTACAGTATCAAAAACGCCGCTTTAAAACATTTTTCTTTGCATCAATAATTATACAAATAAAATCACTATACTTGGTGTGTACTGTACTTGTTCTGAAGTTTAATGAAAAAAATATATTAGCAGATAGAAAAATGCAAATTATAATAACTATGAAAAGCACAACTGCACGAAGGAAAATTCATTTAACTTACTATCCCTAGCACTATACTGATAATAATGTTCTAATATTATTACATTAATTAAATTATCCGTACAATGGAATCGGTAAACTTACTTTCCGAGTTTTATCCGTCTCTGATATTCGAAACGAAATAAGAAACAAATAATATTGAACAAAACTCTTGGAACAAAGATCACGAACAACTTCGTTCCACAGAGATTATCCCACATATTTCTACTTAACAATGAGCTCTGAAGGGTTGCAAATATTATGGACGAGTAAACCCCTTTGCGGAATGTTTTTGAGTATCTTTGGATAGGGATTTTCCTATCTTTCTATCAAACAGTCCTGTTTTTTTGATCCATTTATATTGCAAATTAAATAAATTTGTTTATTGTTTTTATGTTATGTTCAACTGTAGTTTTCTAACTGGGACAAAATATGTTTAGTCATCATATTATGTTAATGTGCGAGCGAAGGCGTTGGTATGCGAGAAATGGCTAAATGCCATTTCTCGCATACCAACGCCTTCGCTCTACCTACGTATGGGTGCACGTAAAGTAAGAAAACGCGCGTTGCTATTGAAAATACCAATCGTGAGTGAGTGACTTTACTGACACGCTGGCAGATTTCATAACTAAAACATCGGCTGAGAAAGTAGTTATGAATATTTCATCCCAAAGCGGGTGAAATGGAGGAAGCAAAATGAAGTGATCAAAATGAAGCAATATGAAAATTGGCTAAGAAATTTTTCATTTTAATTTTGCATTGATATGTAAGACTCTTTTTTTTTATAGAATATGAGGCCAAACGAGCAATCGGAGCCATTTTCATGACTATCGACGCCCATAGACATCCGCATTGATGTTATACAGATGGGTTGTTCTCCTTCCTCCTCCCCTCTCCATGGGCCACCGCCACAACGCGACAGCACAGCTGCCACTTTACGCCGGTATCGTAAAAACGAGATGTACCTCCCTGTGCCGGCCTAATTCGGCTGCATGCATGCTTGAAGTGTGGCACTACATCATACTATTTGTGGGTAAAACAACTAATATATAATAATGTACCTTTCGTCGCGCGCCACCGATCCAAGAGAGAGGGAAGACAATTAAGGAGGTAATGTGCGGTGTTTCACAGGGGTGGAATGTGGAATTGGGTAAGAGTGGTGCTCCGCGGTCGTTTGCATTATAGTACCAGCGTTCTTTTCTATGCGGACGATACCTTGATTGTTGCTCGCAGGGCTGCACGCAGACGGGCTACTATTCCTGTGACAGCAGCAGTCGCTCAAGTAGTCCGTCCAATCCTTGCTCTGAGATTCGAATACCACATCGAACTTTCGAAATTTTAATTAATACATATTTTATTTAAAAATATAACTATTTCAAGCTACTATTCAAATATGTTTACTTACCTATATCGTTAGATACATCTCTAGTCCTGAAGGACGAGGGGTCGGCACCATCTATCAACGCGACCTCTTTTAACCTCCCATGTCCCTATTTATTCACATTTATTTCAAAGATATTTCCCCAGCAGAGTTTCCGCCGTGAATCGTTTCCTGCGTACCGCTGATTTGTACTTTCCTTTTAGGGAAACAAATGCCCAGAGATATTTCAAGTTTGTCACAGGCGGACATTTATTAATTGCCGAAACAGTGACAATTCTCCAAATTAACAAAAGTTTTGTGTTAATTTTTCAAGGAACAAAATTAATTAAATTATTTGTTTACATATTAAACTGAAGCCTGAAATGTTTTCATAAACGAGAGTATTCTTGTATAATATGTATTTTAATATTACCTATGCGTAATATAATACTTTCAAAGATGATCATGACGGTAAATAAAACTCATTATTATTTTATCTAAAAAGAACATTATTATTATAATATATTTCAAAGTTCATAGAGATATAATCTAAACAACTTGATATTTTTATTTAATTTTTACTTAAGGGAATGTAATTAAGTTGCCTCACTTAATTAAGAAAAATCCACAGCTAATTAATTGAGGTGTTATTTCTATTTCCCACTCAATTTTAATTAACATCAAAGTAGGTGACAAAAAATCTCAAGTCTATTAAGTGTCGAAAATATAATATTTCAGCCAGGACTGTGATACCATGGACATATCTCCAAGTCGTCAGCAAGGATCTGTTTCGTAAGATTTGTGTCATTTCTGAAGAGCGCGTGAAATATATATACCGTATGACGACTTATTTTATTACTTATTATTATGTATTTGTAATGCGCATTTCGAGTTACACTACTACACAAGTTATAAAATATGAAAATAAATGTCATTCACCCACTGTAAAATTTAATGTCAATGATGGACTGTTCTATAAGGATAATAGGTTGTGAACCTGCCTGTACTTCGACCGCTTGACGAAGAAATCGTTTATAGATATTGAGCATACCTAATTATTCGTTGAGCTGACGCACTGTAGTAGTGTTTGGGAACTTCTTTATTGCTTGCACCTTAGAATCCAAAGGCTTGGATCCAGCCTCAGAAATGGAGTGTCCTAAGAAGTTACCTCAGGTACATCGAAGATATACATTGACGTGTTCAACTTCATACCATTTTTTTGAGCCTGGTAAAAGATTGACGGAGGCCCTGTTCGTTCATCCTGGGAGTAGACTCGAATAACAGTAGATGAAATGGAGTCCACATCTCATCCATGAATCATTGGAAGGTTTGACACGCATTTAGAAGTCATAAAAGAAAAACCGAAGAGATCGAATGGCATAGTAATTACGGTCTTTGGAATAACCGCTCGATTACAGATATCTGATTAAAAGCTTTCAACAAATCAAGGGTGCTGAATATTTTACAGTCAACGAGATTTTCAGCAAAGATCCTGAATATGTTTTATCGGATACTTATCAAGGACGGTTTTGGCATTGTGATAGTCACCACAGGAGCGCCAGCCGTTGCCCTTCATAGACGCTAAGTGTTGAGGAAACACTCAAGAGTTTTGTGAGGGCCTAGCTGTCCTAGCGCTAAGTGTGGGGAAAATTCTCAAAAGTTCTGTGTGGTAGGCGACGTGGAGTGCAGAAAATTGCAGAACCTGGTCCTGTGTTTTTTCTCATTTTCATTTTGATTCAAATCTTTATGAATTTGTTTATACCAAGGCTTACATGAATATATTCATTTAACCTTTTGTTTTTGTCAGCTACACGTTCAAGGTTTTTTGTGCTCAGTTTTCAATAATTGATTTTTTAGTAAATTTACTAAATTGGTTATGCTATGAAAATCTCAACTATATACTTTAATATCACTCAACAGTACTTATGACGATACTCGTTTAAGCTCCACCAACCATTATACCACTCCCACCATTATAAATCTAAATTACTTAAAATTGCTTACCAAGTACTAATTTTAGTTTAACTACTTCCTCTAAATGTGAGTAATTTCATCCTCAAAGCTTTGTAGTTGGTAAACAGAAGAGTTCCGTAAACTAATTGGAGGACACACCGCAATGGCAGCGCTGTTTAAAACAATGTTCAACCAACTGTTACAGCCAATATACCGAATATTGGGCCAAGTTTACGCAAAATAACTTTCTGGTGTTAAATGATAATTAAGAAGAAACCATTAAATTTGTCTAAGTTAGTTTTATTATTGTACTACGGAACTTCCGAGGAATATTTGGTATTATATTAGGTTTTTTATCTTCCGAAGAATATTTGGTATAATATTAGGTTATTATCTTCCTATTTTAGTTAATTCTCGGCGACTTTATCAGTGTGAAATTGGCATCCGCTTTTTGGGATAATAATATATTAATCTCGTCAGTAGTATTTTTTTCATGAAAGATACGTACAAAAACGCCCCGCGGTTTGACCTGCGTAAGTTTCGATTTTTTAATGCCAGCTTGTGTCCGGATTTGTTTAGGGATGAAATGTCAAAATGCACACACAATGTTCACCTACACCGCGCTCAGAACAAGTCAAATTTCAGCTTTTTTCTTAGTTTTACTGCCGGTTGTCTGTATATCAGTCACTCAGCAACGGAATACTTTTATATGTACCTAGATAAGTAAATTAGTTAAAATTAGTCAATTACTATAGTGATATACATAAGGGTTTTAAATCAGTTTAATTTTTTTCTACTGTTGATGTCTTTATACAGGGTTATTTTTTGGTCTCCGGACAAATTATCAGGTTTGGTTCAGAATCAGTAATATATTCGATTTATGAAATAAGAAAGACTAAAAAAATAATTAGATATTTTTTTTCTTTTTTCAATTTTCTTGATATTCTTCTATCATAGGGCCTTTATTCTGGTTTGTTTAGTTATTTACTATAAGAGTAATAAGTATTCAAAGCAAATAGCTCTTAAGCGTCATCAGTACATATGAATATAATATTATAACATACACTTACCTAATATGCATATCTTTATATATACTCAATAATATTTATGACCGTTTGCAAATGCACTATTCGAATACCATAAACGGTCATTGAAACCATTTCTACATATATTTTTTTAATCTTTATTTATTAAAGAAGTTTTGTCAACTTGACAATGTCACTCCTATAAGAACGAAAGTTAACAATTCTAACATTACATTATATAATTATGTACAATTCAATTTTTCCATGTATGTCAAGTACAGCTGCACCAGCGCCCCCGCCCGGCCCGAGCTGGGCGCGGCTAGAGCGCTGTTACAACTGCCCACATCACTCATGTTCATGTGTCACTCATATTTTAATATTTGGTATGAATTCCTCAGCAGCCTTGTTAAAAATTCCTATTAAACTATCATACGCTGTCTGAGGGTCATTTGGTAAATTATAACCTAATAGCTCATCTTCTATCTTCTGCGCATACTCTAGCCATCTCGCTTTTTTAAAATTTCTCCGTTTTCTATAAAAATTTGTTGACTCCATTCCAATACTTAGTTTGATAGCCAAATGATCACTACCAAGATTCTCATTTAGTACTCTCCAACTAAACTTAACGGCAATGTCAGTGGAAACAAGGGATACATCAGGCGAGGTTTTTTGCATATTACCATTAACAATTTTTAATCTTGTGTGGCTGCCGTTATTAAGTGTTATAATATTATTGTCAATAGTGGCCTCAAATATCTGTATACCTCGGGTACTGTTGTTCACTCTTGGAAGACCAGTTAGGATGATGTCCGTTCAGGTCTCCTGCTATAAGGGTTTTCCGGTTCAATAGGGAAAGGATCTCGTCCCAATCTTGTGTGGATGTTCTAACGTTTGGGGGGCAGTATATAGACACAATATATTGGAGCTGGTCACAGTTCTCCAATTTAACGCAAACTACCTCAATATGCGGATTACTAATAAGAAATGCTTGTGTCTGTGCTTTAACAGACCAGTGAGTGATTGTAACTACTCCGCCGTACCCATCGATGCGATCTGATCTAAATATATTGTACTGACTTATGCGAAAATCGCAATTTGATTCAAACCAAGTTTCACTTACTATTGCCACATGAATTTTCTCTTGATTTAATAATACCTCAAACTCTGCTCTCTTCGGACGTAGGCTTTGCGCATTCCACTGCAATAGATTAACCACTGTAGTGGAATGCGCACTATTATTCCATATTATTTCTGTGCTCGTACTATCCATGCTTGTTAAGAAATTTGAAGCAAGCTAATTCGGACAAATAATGCATAATGATGGTTACGACACTTTCAAACACTAGTTTCGTACAGCTTGAAATCTTGTCTTCCCATGAAATACCACTTTCCAATATCTTCGCTTTCAGTTTTTTAATTAAAATTTTAAAAGACATATCTTCACTTTTGTTTGAACTACCTGTCTCTGTTTTCTTCTATAACTTTACATACTTCTTCACTAGATTCCGACCATAACCCTGATGTTTTATTTTCCACCGTTTCATGATAATTTTTCTTCTTAACTTCTTGTTTACTCCTATTTTTGCTTCCATCCATGTCTTTCTTTTTTGTTATCTCTGCATACGTCTTCCCTGTACAGTTCTTCTTATCTCTTAATTCTTTTTGTTCTTCTTCCTCAATAGAAGAAGACTTGGGCACTTTATTCCAGCTAATAGGTTCATGTGGAAGCATACTAGGTGTACACAGAGTAAGCGCCTTCTTATACGAACAATTATTTTCGGACATTAGCTCACGTATCTTTTTCTCTTTCAGAAATACCGGACAGAACTTCGCCATGGCCATATGTCTCCCATTGCAGTTATTGCAAACGAAATCAGTTGTATCGCAATTCGCGTGGTTACGAGAACATTTAGGGCAAACTGGTTTTAATGATGGGCACATATTGCGCCCGTGGCCGTACCTCCAGCACAAAGAGCACTGGGTGACAGGATACATATAGGAATTCACTGTCACTCTTGTATTGAATATGTACACATATTTCGGAACAGACGCCCCTTTAAAACAAATCCTCAGTGATTCACTATTCTCCCATCGCCCATCAAACCTGTTTCGGCGTTTCATCCTCTTCACCCCCAAAATCACCGTCCCACAGGTCAGAGCTTCGATAATTTCCGTATCATTCAAATCTAAATCAATATTATTAATTACCCCATACGATTGGCTCATTTTCATAGTTTTTTGACACTTAAGTCCTTTCTCATTAAATACTTTACAGTTCAATAATTTGTTACCATTTTCTTCACTACTGAATAATATCAATACTTTGTATGCTGATATGTATTTAACTCGGACAACGTCTTGTATATTTTCTTCTTTCAACGATTTTGCCAACTTAAATTGCTTAGGGACTTTTTCCTCACAAGTTAAACTTATTTCTATCATGTCCTCAGGAACAGGAATGTTGTCTGCGTCACCAACACCGGCTCGAGCGAATCGTTTACCTTTTCTTTGTATTGACGACCATAACTCTTCCTGGTCTATCTCTCTTCCCCTCTTACAAACTTCCCTTATCTTCTCATCACTTCCTAAATTAACGGTATTTGTCGGTACCGCCGCACATTCCTCCATGTCACTCAAACTCTCACGGCTCCTTGTTACCATATCGTCACTTTCAATTAATACAGCGAACTGATTCTCCTCATTTACTCCGCACACGAAAGTATTTTTATTATTGTCCATCGTGTTACGCGGCGCGCGTCCGTCGTTCGCATGCGCCCGCGCGCGACTGATTTCTACATATTATGCGACATCATTTATTGCTCTGCGTACAAACTGTCGATATTTACTGACGTGTTTTTAGGGTTCCGTACAAGATAAGTACAGAACTTTTATAGGATCACTTTGTAGTCCGCCTGTCTATACGTCTAATAAGAACTTAATCGACCTTTATCGACGGAGAAAGCTTCGAGCTATTAAAAGTTACAGCGCTTCGTGCACATTTTTTTATAAAATCTATAGGGCGCTTACCGTTGACCTATAATCAAGACATTTGCAAAAAAGTAAGAAGTTACTTACGCTACGTGCGTGAGGTGTATTTGTCATATAGATATACAAACTATAAAGCGTTGTATTTTGTACAAGTACAAATTCCCATCAGGTAACGTTTACCTGCAACTATAGTTACTTAAATTTATTAAAATGAGATTTATCCGGGGAGCAATATATTTGTTCGCCCATAAAACCCACGGGACTCGTTTCGAACAAACGCAAACTTTATTAGAATGGCGGTGTAGTCAAGAATGCCCTAATCGACCATTTGGTAGCGTTAAGCCGCTATTTATTATCGTAACTAGCACAACTATCGCTGTCGGAGAGCTGAGTTCCTTGCCGTTCTCCTCGCCTGAATCGTCTAACCCATTCTACAATTACGAAAAATGCGATCTAATTATAGACATACCTATACTGGATTCTGATATGATTCTATTATTGTTAGAAAGCCACGCCATTATTGTATAAAGCATATCAAACCTCTTATATCTAGTTTTATAACATAATTTATTGTTCACTGCCATATTTGATACAAGAATTATAAATCGTCAAGTTTTTTCAATTATTTTATTAATGTACGGCACCAGAGTCTGCTTTGGAAATAGCTAAAAACAGGCTATAACTTTTTCTGCCATTTGAAGTCATAAACATTTTAGTTTTCTTGAATAAGTTTTATTATACAAATAAAATAATGAAGTAATGGTTACTGTAACGTCTAGCCCAACTTTCTATAGACTTTCGCCCGCCTCTTTTGAAATTATCAAGTAGCAATATGCTGTATTTAGTAGTACTTGAAGCGCCACAGGTACTACGAGTTGGCATAACTCCACTTTCCTGTGTTGTTGCATGTTTCTAACTCTGACTCAAAATCATAGTATTGATTATTCTTAATTGGGTATTCCTCATGAATACCCAGCCGCCCGGGGGAGATGCTGTGTTATGCCGGTCCTGTACCTGTCCTATTGTACTTGTCCCAACGCCGCTGTTCAATTTAAGAAAAAACTTCTGAGAATAGAATAACAATTAAAATAACTTTCCAAGGTTTAATTTTGAAAGATTTTGCGGTTGTGTTCGCGAAAGAAGATTGTGGCTAGAAGTTGATCTGAATTAGAACAATTTGTTTTGTATTCGTTCTAATTCACTGAGGTTTCAAATGCAGTGTTGAGAAACTTTAAATTTAATATTTTACATTAATGTAAGTTAATATTTTTCAACGTAACAAAAACATTTTTGCATCGTATAAAGTCGTTATCACATCGTACGGCTCGGATAATATCTCTAAAAGGTAGCCTCGACTGTTAGTCCGGTGCGAGGTAATGTCGGGTTCGTCGAGAAACAATTCTCGTACGTGATCGCACCTTGTATCCCGCGGGAGATTCTCATTGATATATTATTGTAGCGAAACTGATGTACTTAGGAGTCTCGGATAAACCTTTTCTATTAGGAGTATAAATCTCTGTAATGGTCGTAATTATCTCTTATTGCGTCTTAGATAAAGTAATTTAAGGTAGATTTAGTCACTGTTGGGAGATAAAAGAATGTTTATTTTGATATTCCTTTTTATTTGGAATTGAGATACTTAAATCTTCTCATATACATTACACATTTTCTAAATTTTGTGCAATTGACGATGAAATATTAAGTTTGGTTATGTAAGTTTTAATGAGGTTGTAGAAGTTTTTAAAATGTTCACCAGGAACAATTCAGCGTATAAAGGATACTTTATCACAGCTATTAGATAAAAGTTCCGAGCCAAGATAATGCCATGTCCCGAAGAGACAAACGATGCTCAAAAGTGTAGAACGTGTCCAGCACGTTGATTCGGATTTCACTGCTCGGACTCATAATTTTGGAAAGAAACGTCGGAGGTGGTAGTCAAAACTAACGGGGAGAAAATACATTCTATTATATTCGTAGCTAATATAGTAGATATTGAAGAATTACTAGAAGTCGTTATGAGTGCTATGTATGAAAAGACACGCAAAATATGCAATCTACTTGTTATAAATATATTATTGTTGTTGTTTTAACAAGCGTGTTTAATTGAGTTCCTTTACTTACATGATTAAAAAACGAAAAAATAACACAAAAAAATTATGATAATTTATATTTAGTAGCTATATTTAATTAGAGTTATCTAGCTTAATTATAGCTAACTTATATTTAATTAGAGCTAGCTAGCTTAATTAGAGCTAACTTATATTTAATTAGAGCTAGCTAGCTTAATTAGAGCTAACTTATATTTAATTAGAGCTAGCGTAGCAAGAACAGCGACGCCCAGACAGCTTAACAGATTTTAACATAATGTGAGATGCTTTTAAATATTGTTAGGTTATCCTGATAATTGTTTTAATGGTATAGGGGGACAAACGAGTAATCGAAGCCATTTTTGACTACCGATGGCCATAGACATCCACATTAAATTTAGATTAGTAGCTGCTATGGCTACATTGTCGAGTTTCGTAAGATTTGTGCCTTTACGAATACAACTGAGTTACCATAATACAAAGCCAGAATCAAAAGCGCTGCGATTATTCGAAGCCGTTCACCTGATTGCATTTTAGGTTTAGGAGAATCCGCTGTACGCTAGATAATACTATCTACATCACAGAATTCTCAAATAATCGTATTGAATGGTTTGTAGCAATAATGTCATTGAGTAAATACCGACACAACCTATTGCAATTGACGGTTGTCTGTAGTGACTAAATATTAAGAGACAGCACTGCAACGAATCAAACAGCGCAATAGAAGTCATGAACTAAATTGAAATAGCATCTGTGTCGGTGTGCAACTCACAATCGGCAACAGTAAATTTTAGTAAACAAATACGAATAAACCAACTTTTTGTTGCTTTTCATCTATCTTTTATCCATCTATAAACCACAATGATTAAAAAAGGTCAATCAAAATACGAAACAAACACCACACCGAAACACCGTTTCCTATTATATAAAAAACTTCAGTTATTGTTCGTTTTCAATCATCGCAGCGTTCACGTTCAGTTGTTTATGATTAATTGTACGAGTATCGAGTTACGACTCAAACGTAACAGTACAAAGCGACGCTGATTTTTTTAACGCAAACGCTAACAAAGAGCGAGAGATTTATCACAGCCAACGGAACAACGGAAAAGTTGAGAGTAAGCGTCGGGAACAACTGTTACCTCTCTACCTTCGCTCGCGACATGAAACGCCGTTCAGCACTATACCACCTCTATTTTTAGTTTCAGAATAGTATTATTAGAGCCACTAACAGCTGTTAAGCGCATTTGTGTATTGGCTACTCGTTGATTTTAGATCCATGTTATTCTTGCTTGACTTTCAAAGGGTTAATGTAATTTTAGAAACTCGCGTCGCGCATGTAATATTGTTTAATTGATTAATTTAATTGATATTTTAATGTGGTATTAAAATCCAAATTATATATTATATATGTAAATTATTATTATATTGTAAAAAGGGATTATTCCCGTTCATTGAATTGAATAAATTGAACACTTACTCTACCGATTAAGATTATTATTATTAAATTATTTAGTATTAAAGTTGATCTTAATTACTTATATAAATCCCTGCGATACTTTCACTAACTCCACATTTCCTTCATAATTTACCAGGCTTGGATAAATAACAAAAAACAAATAAATCATATATTAATTATCTGTTGGCACATACAAAATAATAGTAATTTAAAGTTAATTAAAGTTTAGTTAAATCAATTTAATTTAGAATTCACTTTTCATGCTTATATGCAGGCGTATTTATAAAGTTGAATCAGCGTCTTTACAATAATAAAAAAAATCTCTATGATCACTCTAAAAATCAGCGGTTAGTTAACTCGTACTAACAATTTCGAATTAGTTCTTATTCTGTGAAATGCTAATTAATACGTTTGACTAATATTACCCTTCTTCTGTTGAAGTCGGGTAACAAGGATATAATGTTCACACCTTTCAACCTTACCCCCTGTCTGTTTGGGTTGATCTACAACAATTAGTAGAGAAATTAGAGTCCAGCGTAACTGACGTTTACACAGCTGGGCTATTTACTTGTCGTCTTGTCTCTGTCGCAGGGAATTAGACAAACTAATGCAGGGACTCAACTATCTTCAAGACGACGTCTGGGTAATTGTTTGATGACATAAGCTGTGTTATATACTGTTGCATTACTTTATATTTTACTAGCTTCCGCCCGCGACTTTGTCCGCGTGGATTTCGGACTTCAAAAATGATTCAAAATTTTAACTTGTTATATTATTCTGATATGAAAGCTATATTGCTGTAAAGTTTCATCAAAATCCGTTCAGTAGTTTTTGTGTGAAAGAGTAAGAAACATCCTTACAAACTTTCGCATTTGTAATATTAGTAGGATATAATAAATACTAATCATTTGTCATGTGACTTATGAAATAATATAGCTAATGCGGTATGCGGTACTCAGATTCTACACCACACAAGTATCCAAAAGTTGGAGAAATGTCTGCACTCGGCTGCATGTGGTTTCATACTGTTCAGATAAGTTTAACCCACTTACAGCCATATCGTCTATTTGATAGTAAAACTTACTAAAGCTTAGATTTAATGCAGCCAAATCCTCTAAAATGTAGAGATATACTTTAAATAGTATTGTTATATTTTCGGCATTTCTAAATTTACAGAAATTTTTGTCGCTGACTGACGCATGTTATAATGAAGCGTTACATCTACAATTCTAAACGGGTAATTAAAAAATAAGTTTTATAATAAAAATAATTAAATTTTTTGCCATTTTTATTATTATAATCATTTTTTTTATTTGGTAAACCAAAAGATTTGACATTTTTATTACATTTCATTTTGGAACAGTAGATAGTAATATATCATAATGCAAATTTAATAACAGGCTCAATATTCATGCGTGTGCCATTATTAGGTATATTAAGTTTTAAAATTATATTGTAATATTTTGTGCTATGATTTATAACAGAGTAATGATCCTTCACAACAAAAAACTCAATAATACACTTTGTATTATGTATATAAAAAAGTAAATAAACAAATTATGTACTAGATTTATGACCGATAAAATGTAAATTTTTCCATGTTTAAATATTATATTGCGTTCTCATCATGATATTAACTTTGTATATGGATAAGAACCTCCATCGCACTAAGCACCACGTAGTGCTCCCTACCCAGTACCTTGCGCTCACATCGTAGCGACCGCTACGAAGTTCGTAGCAATCTGAGATTGTAAAAAAGCTACATAGTTGCTACGGCTAACATTGTAAAACTTGAACTTACATTCACAGAACGCTGCGTATCGTTCTACGAACATTTCTAAGGCGTATTATTTTAAACCAAAGCTTAGGGCTTCTTATTATTAATATCTATAAATATCTGCACCGCTAGAGTCTAGTCTTTAGAATAGGCCTCAATAACCAACAAACCGACAGCGTGACAAAAATATATATATTTTAGCACAATTGTATATTTTATATATATTGTAACCGAAAAAAAAACTATATTTTTTAAATTATTTTTATCGATTTATTAAACGTAGCCGTGGTTCTTCATATTACAAAATTTCGAATTAGAATTGTATGCCTTGAAAATGTTCGCCGATCAATAACTTAAATCCATCAACATAAAGTCAATATTGCCAATACTTTTACTAAATAAACATCAGACTTTTTACTAAAAGTCATATAATATCCTGGAAAAAATCATAGTAATTCCTTAAAAGCGTCCTATTACCACCTAAAGACTGCATACGTTTGGCAGGCGATTATGTCGTAGCCACGTTAAAGCCTTAAAAATCCCTTTCTAGTGTATTCCTCATAACTCAAACTCGTGCTCTCACCGTGACAGAGATCCATTTTTGAATATTTAATGTGTCACGTTTCTTATCTATTTTTTATTCCTTCTTTACGTTACACCCGACAAATCCAGTCTATCTGCGGACATTTGTATCCTCGAAGAGAATTTAATACTGGCAGCTTATAATTACTTTGATAAAAAAATCTCAACATGGCAATCATGAGCAAACCATCTAAGATTGATTTTTTTCAGAATCTAATTTCCTACAATTTTTGCCCTCACGATTTTACTGTAAAATCAAAAAATTTGTCGGAAACTTTGGCTTAATTTTATTTGTTAGTTGTAATTAATAAATGTGAATATCTTTATTGATGAATATACATTTATGCGCAGTGTTATTATATTAACGAGTTAAGCAAATTGTCTTCTCTGTGTACCGAAATAAGAGCCAACAAGAGCTCTCCAACTAGCATGATGTTGCGGAATTTCCGATTGTTTACTTAGATTTCACGCAAGTTGAGCTTCTAACTTAGTACAATAGTTTTCGTTACGTATTATGTTCAATGTTCATGTCAGTCTTTTGTTTGTGATGAAATAATTTTCTTAGCTTCTTATTTCTTTCTTTTTGCTAAAATATATTTATTTTGGCAAGTTTATTCTTGATAATAATTATTATTTTAATCATTATCATCATTACTCAAAAGATAGAGACAAACTTCACAATTGGTTAGTCAAGGATGGTTTCCACCATTTGTCGAATAATCTGTTAGATCGCCAGCTATCTGCCTCAATTAAATGTGGATCTATATAGTCAGGTTCTGCAGAGAATAGTCGTCGCGTATTTATGGCTGAAAATGAAAATGAAAAATGTTTTTATTTTAAATATAATTGTACAAATTACATTTTGAACGTCAACAATTATAACTTTAGCCACCGGTTTAACTCTAGCCCTAGTCTAGTCTTGAGAAGAACCAGCGAACCAAACTCTGCGGGCCTCATTAGGAAGTATCTATAAATTTAAAAACACAAATACATTATCATATATATATATATACAATTAAATTACTATAATTATTCTACAAAATCAACCTAGGAGGAGGGTACTATTCCGAAGGTGTGGTGTCTGGTAATCTGCTACCTTATAATATCCCTTACCACACAAATGTTTTTAACAACTTGTTCGTGAATATAGAACACACCTTTTTAAGTTTACGAAAATGTTTTGGAGACTTTGATTTCATTACGGACACGCCTGTGAACGGTGATTATGCAAATTCAACGGTACGACGCGAATCATATAAATTGTTTCATATCTCTTTTTATTTTTGCAAATTGGAATTGATGAAAGTTTTAAGGTGCAGAATCGTAAATCAGTATTCTATAAAGAAAATATAAAATATTTATTTAAGTAGCCATTGTATAGTTAAAATATCAATCGATTTTTTATAATACATTAAAAAATATGATTATACTCTCGAAAGTCGAAAACTCGTATCGTAAGAGAAAAAAAAATTGTTTTACTCGAAATAATTGTTTAAAGAGGAAATTGTATGTTGGTTTACGTATTGCGATGTGTCTTTTTTAACGTTTTGATTTCTCCGTAGTCGCAATTGAAATAAACATTATTACACGGACGTACAGTAGTAAAAGTGAGCTTAATTATATGTACGACCCGAATTCGACATCCGGGTCAGACTAAGTAAGAAATAAATAAGTAGTAAATAAGTAAATAACAAATTGGCGATGTAACTCTTTCCCTAGTTGTGCCGTGCGTCTCTACGACGTAAGGACATACATCTTACAACTGAAGTAGTAATGTAGAGTACCCACTTCGGTCTGAGTATCGTGTGAGTGATTTCTTGCGAGTTCTAATGCAAATAATCTGATGTATTTTCATAGACAGCACGTAATATAATATACGTTTCTAGAATAATTATTGTGTTAATTTATAATTTAATACAATAAGCACCATGTGACGAACAATAAGAGTAAATTTACGCGAATATTAATAATATAACGCGCGCAATTTTTTTTTTTTATATTTTTTATTTCATAAATCTAATGTATTATTGATTCTGAACCTGAAAATTTGGACGGTGACCAAAAAATAAACCTGTATATCTGATTGCTTATGTGCCTCAAGTCTGCATATCTAATTTGGTGAATTTTTTTTCTCGTGTGTCAATGTTCCAATTTTAGTAATAGTAGTCGTGTAATGGTTGCATTGTTACCAAAACGGTGACGAAATAAATGGGATGAATAAATAATAAATAAATAAATATCTGCGGATTTATTACACTACGTTAGCTTAACCTCGTGCTAAGTACCGTAAGGACTTGTGTTACGGGTAGTAGACTACTAAATATATTTAATGTTTTATATTTTTAAGATTTTTATTATAGAAATGCACATAATACATAGATAAACATCTGTGACCAAGGCGGGATTCGAACCCGCGACCCCTGGCGCAACATGCTCCTCTTATCCGAGGCCTGTACCACTGCGCCAGCCTGGTCGTCAAATCGACATAAACGTATACTGGCTAGATAAATTAACCTTTCTTGTTTACAGATCGACAACAAATAGATCTCATAATGATTTGATTTTTACTTTTATTCGTATTCCTAAAAACAAACATTTCTATCTAACACAAAATAAATCTGAAGAGAAAAGCTTTTCCTTGTAAAATAAATAAATCATTAGCGATAAGACCGGTAGAGCCTTCATCCATTGTTTTTGTGTATAAGTAACACTACTGAGAATTAATGGCGTCGTTCCAGATACGCACCAATAATAGAAACCGCTTTCAGTCTGGTCTCTCCGGTTTAATGTTAAAGGTCACCGCACACATATCATCATTGAAAGAGATAGTCAGCGTATCACTTTAAACCGCTAAGTATTCTTTGTATGAAAATCTATACTGCAACGCACACTAATCGGAATCGTAACGTAATCGCCTTGCCTTGGAACAGGTTCCGAACCGCGATTAATGCGCTGACGGTTCGCTATCCCCGTGCTTACGTCTCTCCGTACGCGGATTCAAGTTTCTTCGTCCACATTTGCCAGCCAACGGTCGTCGAGCCGTAAGCGCAGGGTCACCTAGCTGTAGCCGAGTTGATAAGTGTGCGATGAGCTTCAATGAGAACTAAATTATGTCAGAAGTGCTTAATTTGCTGACATAGGCCCATAGACATTCGCACCATTGTTATAAAGATCTGTTGCCTCCTACCCTCCAAAAAGTCACCACCACAAACTCTTAAACTTAATGCCGGTATCGTCCGGGCAATTCGGCTACATTTCAGCATGGTCTTATCCTTTATCTGTTTATCTAATCGCCGGTGTCATGTAAGCGAAACGTACCTCCACAGTCGTACCGGCCCAATTTTTCTACATGCATGCATGCAGCGTGGCAGTACCTCTTACTAAAATATATACTCATCATCATCAGCTGGAGAATGTCAACCGGTGGACATGACAAGAATACTCCCCAAAAAGGCATTTTACTGTGCACGCACGCACACAAACAAAAGCACAATTATTTAGTATATAATGTGAAAATTATTTTGTTACATGATCAAAAAAATAATCTGAGTACATATATTCGAACTTCGACGCAAATTAAACAAATGTTCGAAAAACCTTCGAAAAAAATTCAATTTAAATATTTTGTGTTTAAGAAATTCTTACGCCTTCGCTTTAATCAATGATCGCCAATAAACTTAGCCAACTTTGATTTTGTCGTTTCTTTTACTCATCGGTTTCATTTATTTCAAATCAGATTATATTTTTAATTTAATATTTTTTAAGAAGGTTTTTGTAATACCACGCTAATAGTCGGACGTCGCGACATTCAGAATGAGGTAGTGCCACACTGCATGCTCGTGTGCAGTCGAATTAGGCCGGCACGACCGGGGAGGCTATATGAAGGCCGATTTCCGATGTAAAAAAAAGGTACTAAAATAAAATGTATACAATTTATACACTTATATGAATTGAGTGATAACAATATAAGGCCAATATTTATTGTTCCAATACAAGTTTCCTTTGCGTGTCGTTCGTTAAAGCAATTTATACTAGACTGTTGTTTGGATATATACGAGTAGAATGCAATCAATACCTTCCCTTTACTAGAACATTCTAACGGTACAACCATGACAACCGTTTATAACAGTGGGTTGACACGTCAATACCAGAAAGTGCCCAAAGAGCTCTTGATATTTGTATCGGATCAGCATCAGTGTTATGTTGGCAAAATATGTCGACATAATAATGTTTGGTGTTTCCGTATTGTTCTTTATCATGATTTTTCATACGGGTTACAATTTGTCAAATCCAGATGCATAGGATTAATATGGAATAAAGTTAAAATAGATACCGACCAACGATTAACTTTGCTGTCTATATAATTACACAAAATATACCACGTATTAAACCATAAAGAAATGTTCAAATCACAAAGAAAACTTCAAAATATATTGACTTACTAGCTGACCTGACAGACTTTGTCTTGTCAAAATAAGTTGTTATGGTAACGTGTAATGTTATGTGGCCGAATTGTCAACCCGTTACTTTACTCTTTTTTTGACGCGGGAGAATACATTTACGTATGATACCTAGGAGCCCGGGTGGCTCCTAGATCTATGTCGGTCTCGACACTTTGGATTGCACTACAGACTTGCCCCCTGCCTTCAGCTGCTGTAATTGGAGGGTCTCGGATCAACAGGCAACAGGTTCTCTCCAGCTTCTCCCTCCTTGGGGACTGTCCGGCTGTCTCTGAACAGTCCCTGCTACAACTCATAAACACACAGATATTATAAACTAATATTTAGTTATCCACCTATTTATCCCAGGAATGATAAATCGGCCCTTAGTTATTTATTAGTTAGTTTAGTACCCTACCTAGTACCTTAGCGCATGGCAAAAGAAATTTGCTTGTAAAATTAGCACTTAGCACATTGATTGTACAAGTGAGTTTGGCGCGGCCCCAGCCTACTCATACCAGCCGGAAGACCAGCGCGTGACTTAAGGCCGGTTGTAACTTGTAAGTTCTTATGTCAGGACTAAGAGTACGGGCAAAGAGAGAATAATTTTCTCATGCGTGGATCAAGTAGGTATTGAATAATCCCACTAATATTATGAATGCGAAACTGTATAAATATTACTAAGAATAACCCAATTTCAGGACATTCCGCTCGGTCTAGGCCAATCTAGTTCTTCCTATACGCGGTAGCATGGACGATTTTATACATCTCTGACCTCTGTATGTTTTTGCAATAAAATGTAGAATGAAATCATTAGCTTTTTTAGAGAAAAGAAATGATTTTACGATCAATTTTATAAAAAATATCTTATTTAATAAAAGGGCTTGAATATTGTTTATTGTATTGGAATCGGCTGATAGAATATTTTTATTACATTTTCAAAGAATATAATATAGAAAATATTAGATGACAATATTGATGTAAAAAGCAAGGAAAAAAAATCACAAAAATGGTTCACTTCCGGATACTTCAATGTAGAATGAAATATTTGTAAATTGTGTACCGTATCATAATATGCATTTATTTTTTTTTAATTTTATTTATTTTGTGTTTGCTAAATTATAAGTCTAAATTTTTCATTTTTTATCTTTCTTCTCCATTCTGTATGTATATTTCAGATAAACGTTTAACTGCTTAGTGCATTGGCGTCGTCACTTTTACGTCACCTATACTATTAATGTGATGAAGTCATCTGAATATAATATATTATGAACGGCTTGCCTGTATCCCGTACTGGATCGAGGCCAACTAACATTACTTATCCCGGCAAATTCCCGTTTAAGTATGACTTGGCTAGCACCTGTCGCTAAATTAGCCTTGCCAAACGATTACACGGCAACTTTCGGCAAACTCATATTTGGGAACATTGCTTACGGGAGTTTCCACTTAATAACTTTGTTTTGGCAGGCTGTCAGCTCGTTTATTAATCTGTGTATATATTAGTTGAGTTATTGCTCGCTTCATTACACTGTGCTTATAGTTATCAAAATGATTTTTTTAGCCAATTAAAGCAATATACTAGCGTAAACTCTACCACTAAAAAATCCTAATTTGTTATTCCAAATTACATAGAAAAATGAGACATTCATAGGGATCATAGAATTCATAGAAGTATCTTAAAATGCTTTTCGTTTATTTCACTCACAGTATACTAATCTCTATAATTACAGCCTTAGCCAAGACGTACATATAATAAATTTTTCACTTCAAAATAGTACTTGCCTGCACATTTGATTTTTATATAAGTATGCTATATGTAGCACAGGAAAGTGTTGCTTTGTATAGCATGTTTGCTGATACGTTTCAGCATGTTTTCAGAATCTGAATATTTTCCACTGTCTAACGTCGATAAAAAAGTTTTCACTTGAAAATAAACTCCTTGAATTTGATGACGTCACCTACATACCAAATATTGTAGTATACAATACAAACGGGGTTACAAATACAATTTGGTCTTACTTTGACGGCACACGAGCCCCGAGTACTGACGAACTGGAGCTCTGCCAACTATTGTGTTCTGCACCAACTTAACAGATCATACACCTGCTACATAATAAAGAACATCACGCACTCACACTACAGCGACATCTTTAGCGTATTTAGAAGTAAACTATGTTTTTTTATTGAAGTCTCTTCACACCAATGAGGAGAGCCAGCTAACATTTCAGTTTAGATCTAACACATAGTGTTATTTCTGCATTGCAGCCACATCAGGTAAAGTTGCATTTGTGAGGTTCCGCAGACTCAGCGATGCTCAGATTTAGCTATCTGTCACTCACTTACTACAAGGAATTATGAATTGGAAACTTTTAAACAATAAATTATTTGTTTCCCGCCTTGTAGGTATTCGTATTTTATGACAAGTGCTCTAAGATTCTTAACATGTTTACAAAGTCATCGAGTTATGAATTTTGTAAATTCTTTGGCGACTCAATATCGAAGAGCGGCGAGCGCACGCCCGCGCCGTAACATTTTATTTTGTTTTTACTGATATGGAGATAACAAAGCGTTACCGAAATTAATTAACTCGATTTTAATTTGCACGGTATTAATTAAAAAAATAAAGCGTTTGGCTTTATATCTCATCTGAATCTGAAGAAAAAATGCCACCAGTGACATAGGCAATTTTTTCTGAGCACTTGGTCTACGCTATAATTAGATGCCAAGTCGCCGTGATCAAATGATGTCTGGATTGTTATTCTTATAGACATTTCAAAATCAAGGTTTCGCAGGCGCGTTTCGAGCGTTCGTTTCAGACAGGGTTTTAGAGATTTTTACTAACCGAGCTAAGTATATTTTATATTATACTTACATATTTATATTTAGGCATAAAAATGGGGTGGTCTTAGGTTAGATTATAAAAAAAAATATAAGAATAGAAGAAGAAAGTTGAGAAGATATTCGCGTCTTTGATAAATACAGCAAAGTCGTCGTACGACATTCTTATCACCTGAAAAGAAAACAAGTCATCTATTGTGTGTAGATTTCATCCAGTCTCGACAAGATCTTTTTATATTTCTCTTTTATGAAAGGTCAAAGAACATTTTGATGTGAATCGTATTTATTTCCTATCATTCTCATAAGACATATTTATAATTTGTTATTTTCCATACCATAAAGTATTTCATAAACGAATGTAATATAATTTAAGTTATATTTTTCCATATAGGTACAAGAAACGTAAATAAATATTGTCTTCTCAAAATATCTGTACTGACTAATACTAATCGTATTATGGAGACAATTTCTTCTACAGTAAATATAAGTGAAGTTATAAAGTCGTAAACATATTTCACCTTAACGAATGTGCTGTAAGAAAGATCTTGTATGCCGAATGCCTTGAGTGTAAGTGGCTTCTGAGCCTGCGTACAGCCGACAAGTATGAGCCGTCTAATGTCCTTGTGAGGGTGATGGTGCATCTCGCACAGATGCCAGCCGCAGTAGAACATCGAGTCGGACAGCAGAGAGGCCTGGAACAAATCGTTTCATAAGAAGAGTCCCAAAAGAGTTTATGTTTGGAATATTAAAAATCCGAAAGTTTCTGTGTTTGTCACTAGTTCACGCAAAAACTGCTGAATCGATTTTCATGTAATTTGGCACACGCATAGAGAGTAACTTGCATTAACACATAGGACAGTTTTTATGCCGAAGAAACGTTCCTATTGGATGCCATGGAATGATTTTCTATTTTCCACGAGATCCAAATTTAGCAAGTGAAACCGCGGGGTGCAGCTATAAAAAATAAAATTTATACTTTATTTACAATTGTAAATTAGGCACGAGCTTAGGGTACCGTATTCTCGAAGAGAAATTTATTTTGTACTACCTCCTACCTCACAATCGTTATATGATATTTTTTAATTTAGTGATTGATGTTTTGAAGATAATGTAACTACCAAAATTAACAAAATACGAGTCGGTCGAGTGGTTTACAGTGGTATTCAGAGCGCTCCCAAAACACTTTAATAGCTAATTAAAAATAATTAGCCCATCGGCCAGTGTGAAATCGTTAACGGGCATCGCTCCTGGATTCAAAGCTTGTTTAATCACTTGAAATTCTATAAATTGCGGCTTGTTCTACGTAGATTACTCGTGTTCATTTGTTTTCTGTTTGATCACTCCCAAAGGGTATTTGTGTTACCATTATGTAACGGCGTGTTTTGTCACAAGATCACGCACTAACTAATGGATTTGGTATGTTGGGAAATATATGTGCCGTTTGAGTAAGAACAGGTTAACAAGGGGCTAAAGAAGATTGTTAAATCCTGGTCTCGTTTCGTAAAAGCGTTGGTCGACTAGCCATGGGGTAAGAAGACGATATTTGCATTGACGATATTTGCAACTAATAGAGCTTTGGTGCTTGAGGCCGAAATTCAGTTTTGGTATTGACGATGTCAAACATGCTTCTATAGTATATAGGTGCAAACGAGTAGTCATCATATACTACAGTTTGGAGTCTTTTTGGCAACCGACGCACACATACAGGGTTGATACAAGCGAGAGACATTAAATTAAACCACATGTACTATAAGTGCCTACAGTTAATCCGAAAATATCAATAATAAGTTTATGACAAGTAAATGAAAATACTTTTTTCAAACAAGTTAAACAGCGAAAAAACCTAAACATGCTTTGTATTGACTTGTACAGCGAACGGCAACCTCATACGAGGTGAATGACCCCGGCCGGTCATAGTTGGCGATCAGCTGTGATACAGCGTGTACGAAGTGAGAAAAATCTTTGAAAAATTCCTGTGACTAAACTATTGCTCCGATTGATCTGATTTTTGTGGTGTGGCCTGGAAATTATACACTTAATATGCAGCTTAATTTAATGCCTCTCGCTGGTATCAATCCTGTATATCGAAATAACCCTCCTGTTATTGTATTACTATTTCACAAAAATTCATGTCTTGTTACGGTTGTAACATGTGAACGAGAGTACCTGTACCACTCATGCCGGTCCAGTACAGCACTCCTATTCAATATTCTCCATAAGCGTTGCCTTTTCATCGTTCAATTTCCTTATGTAATTCTTATAAAACAGGGGAAACGTTTTATTGAGAATAATATCGTGAATAGCGAATAACATGAGTGCCGTTTACCAACTTGAGGAAATCTAGCGAACAAAGTTGCAATATTCTTGAGGAAAACCTTCGAGAATTACGTAGAGAACAATACGACGTGGTAAGTTTAATATTCAATTGATTCCCAGGAAATGTGCTCGCACCAAAAGTTTCCAGCACAATAAGCGTTTTTGTAAAAGTGCGCGGCAAATGCTTTGTGCTGAGCCACATTTTTTTTTAAATGTATCCAATTCAAATTGATTTGTGACAGTGTAGCTAACAAATTTAAAAAATGAAACGTGAGCGTTCTCAACGTTATTCGAAATATTAATGACTATCTTACTAATATTATAAATGCGAAAGTTTGTATGTTTATTTATTTGTTTGTTTGTTACTCCTTCACGCCTTCCTTTAAGAAGTGGTAGTACCACACTGCGTGCTTGCATGCCGGCACGAGCGGGGAGGTACCACTCGCTTACCAGACAGCTGTGCAGTCGCGTTTCGTGCGGTGTGTAAGCAGCCGGTGACCCTTGGAGGTGAGAGGAGAAAAGAGGGCAGCGCATCTGTATGACATCTATGCGGATGTTTATGGGCATCAGTGGTCATGAAAATGGCTCCGACTGCTCGTTTGCCCGACCATAAAAAAAACGCGAAAACTGCTAAACCGATTTTCATGAAATATGGCACACACATAGAGGGTAACTTGGATTAACACATAAGATAGTGTTTATCCCGAAAACATGTTCCTGTGGGATTTACGCGGGTGAAACTGCGGGGCGCAGCCAGTAAAACATAAGTTGTAGTGTGTAGTGCAGGCTCTATAGGGAGTTGAGTGTGCAAAATATGAGGACCGCATTCTGTAGATGGTTTTGAACTCAGAAAAGGCAACAAATTGTGATTTTGGATATATTATGATATATTATTTGGTAATGTATGTATTAGCTTATACATGTATATTAGTAGTAGTAACGTGTTTTGTGCGAAACCGTTTTACATCGTTTCGTTGTTACGCGAAATTAGTTTCGAAACTAGATTTTTTTTCGAAACTAGTTTTTTCTCTATACAACATCAATAACTTCATTTCTTTGTTATAATAACCTTAATTTATATTTGTGTTATAGTTATGAAACAGTAATCAGATATATTTTATAACATCTACAAAAACCGTTACGTGCGTACATACCTTATTCGTTTATAATATTTACATTTTTTTTACAGAAATTATACACAAATTATAAAAAAAATATTTAAATTAATACCTAATTAATTCTATAAACATAATTATCACAAAATATTTATTTACAGTTCACACGGTTTATTTAACTACTACCTACTAAACTAAACCTATATCTAAAGCAACGTAATTAACACAAAATGTTTATTTCGGTTCACTAATTTACAGTTAATAGTTCACACGGTTTATTTATTAAACTAAACTTATATTTAAATCATTTACTATTCACGTTTCACCACATTTGTTTATTTTGAAACAAAAAAAAACAAGGAGGTTAGAGGTGACAAAAATATCATTATGCAATTATTACTCATCAAACTGTCTAAAACATTTAAAACAATGTAAAATGCAAGGTGATAATTTCTTTTAAAAAATGTACATACAATTTTAAACATAAACTCATTGTAATGGCGTACAAAATCCCATAAGCATAATATTCATATTCATAAATGAACGAACAATCCAATAAAACCATCTCTTTTTAACTTAGATAGAGAAGAGAAGAGATATAGAAAACCTATATCTCTTTCTCTGTGTCTGCAAATGCAATAGGTAAGAAGTGATTTATGGCAAAACGCTCGCGCACCGGCAATAGTTTTGAGAGATATAGTTATAGAAGAAACCGCTTTCGCGCGGTCGTGTGTTTAGTGTGACACACGAAACTACGTTCGTAAAAAAACTGTTTCGCGGTTTTTATTATCGAAACTAGTTTCTGAAACCGATTGTGTTTTATAACGCCCATCTCTAATGTATATACTACTAGCTGCGCCCCGCGGTTTCACCCGCGTAAATTTCGATCCAGTGGAAAATTGAAAATCATACCATGGCATCCCATAGGAACATTTTTTCGGGATAAAAACTATCCTATGTGTCAATCTAAGTTACTCTCTATGCTTGTGCTAAATTTCATGAAAATCGGTTCAGCAGTTTTTGCGTGAAGGAGTAATAAACAAACAAACATACAAACTTTCGTAATTATAATATTAATAGGATAGGATATACTATATTGTGTGTATCGAGTCGAATGAACATATGTATATGATTTCATACTTTCATAGGCCAAGGGTTTAGTGAGTAGGCGGCCACATGACTGTCGCCTCACATCGACATCCACAAAACCTACCGTCGATATGAAACATTAGTTGCCTCGGAACATCTGAAACACGAAAGAAGTAACAAAAGAAATGTATCACAGTGCCAGCGAACGCTAATTAGGTCAAGCGCGAACTGCGCAAACTATTCTCCCAACTATCAAAATTATAAAACAAGTTTTAAGCGCTGTTCTTTGGCCATACGGCGCTCTTATATAATATGCTGTAGCCAGAAATTAAAGATCTCAATTGTTGAAATTATCTTTTCGTTTTTTATTACCAGCAGTCGGAGTCTATTGATAGCTACGGACACCAGTAGACATCTTTGATTTATTTTGGTATAGGGGCAAACGAGCAGTTGGGTCCATTCATGACTACCGCCGCACATTGACATCCGCATAGAGACCACACAGATGCGTTGCCCCCCATTCCCCTCCTCCCTCAACGGGTCACCGGCTACTTACACACATAGCACGGCTGTCACTTTACGCCGATTTGCAAGCATGCAGTGTGGCCCTACCTCATACTAATACTGCACAATAAATTGTTATTTGATATGGAGACAAGATCCGCCCTTCCTTCGAAGCTCTAGTATACGATGACTACGATTTATGTATAAAAACTACTAACAAAAATATAAACATTAAAAACATCAAGTATCGTTCTGAAAGTTATAATGAGAGTGCAGAAGTTTTTAAAATGTTCTCCAGAAATTTGTTCCAGCGTATACAGGATACTTTATCTGAGCTATAAGAAAAGCGCTATCTGCTGAGACGACGTCATGTCCCGAGGAGACAAACGACGCTCGAGAGGGAAGCGCGTGCCAATACGTTGTGTACTGTGACTGATCTATTTAGATATTATCTTTTATTTTGATTACACAAACCGAACCTGCATTTGTTTGATACGAGTGGCAGGAAATCGGTTTTAGCGTTTAGTTAGGAGGCGAATGATGATGTCCAATGAAAAGGCCCGCATGATGATACATTTTTGTAATGTAAGTAATGGTGATGGTGAGACGTCAGGAAAAAAAAGGCAATTGAAATTTATATTATTTTTGTTCTATTGCGAACTGCTAGTGAAGTGCTTCTGAAATCAAGAATCAAATGCTATAGTTTGTGGGAAGGGAATGAGATTACCACTATAGCACACGAATAAGACTAGAATGATTTTAGGAAGAGGTACGCGTTTAGTAGAGTTTGTGAGGCTTCGGAGTGCCGCTTGAGGATAAAGTAAATTAGATTGACAAACTTATATGTGCGTGAACACATTTTGTACCATTAAAATGAACTACATCTACATGTTATTATTTGAAGCGAACAAAATCAAGGTAGGCCTGAATATAATATTAGAGATATACTAAAATATCTTATCAAAATCGATACCAATATCGTCTTATTTGAGACCGGCGTAAAGTGACAGCTGTGCTGTCGCGTTTTGTGCGGTAAGTAGCTGGTGGCCCATGGAGATGGGAGAATGGAGGATCTGTGTAGCCTCTATGCGGATATCTATGGGCATCAGTAACCTTGAAAATGGTTCCGATTGTTCGTTTGGCCCCTTTTACCATAAAAAAAAATTAGACAAGATATATAAATTTGTGTTTAAGATAAGAAAACTAATCATACTCTTATTTACCTAAAAACACTATATACATCCTCAAAACTCCTATTGCGTTTTTCCCGTCATACTACAAAGAATCGATTTCTTATCATTAAGTATGTCTAAATTGTAAAACATACATCGCAATATAAAAATCGAGGGTATAAAACACATCAATAAAATTTTCTGAAATAAAATAATGTAACTTTAATGATTATTAAATAAAATCTATTACTTTCGATCAATCACACTTTGTCATCAACTTTATGACCCACCGGGAATAAAACGGTCGGCTTGTTTACTCGACTAACAGAACTTTATCGTCAAACCAATTAATATTAATTAGTCAATTAATTAGTCTAAGAAATATTGAAAACTTAAATGCCATCAGATATTAATTAAACGGTAGTAAATAAACAAAACTTGTGGTTGCAATTATCAAAACTAGAGTGATACTTAAAATGTATGTATGGATTTTATCGGATTTATTTAACATCAGTCCTGCGAATTATGAAGCACCACATATTGGTCGCCGCACACTTATCAACTCGGAAAGGGATCGTTAACGCACCGCCTAGAAAAGCGAAGACGATACGATTACGTTACGTTTCCCATTAGTGTGCATTTCAGTATGAGGTTTCATATTTCGTAAAGAAATATCTATGAGCCAGATAGTTCAATTCAACACTACCTTACACCATCACTGATAAAATTGGCTACATTCTTAAGCGAATTTCGATATAAAGTTATTTTAAGCCGCCAAAAAAGGATAGTCAGTTCTTACCATCAGCGACATGTCATATGCCTCTGAAAGATCATAGCCCTCTATAAGATTTTCAGACTACCGACGCCCATTGAGATCCGCATAGAGGTTATACAGTTACAATGCCCACCCCCCCCTTCCTCCTCGTTTCTACATGGGCCACCAGCTGTTAATGAAGATTGATGATGGGAACTCGCTAATATCATATTTTCTTCATTTTGTCGTCCTACTTAATATTCTTCACGAACAATTAAGTGACCGAAGTTGTGTAAAGACCAGAACAGTTTGAGAAGTTCAAAATTGACTCTTGGTTATAATCTTTATTTTACAGATTTTACAAAGAAGAGCTCCAGAAATGTGGAATAATAAGGAGTTCCTTGTAGCTACTTGGTTTTCCGAAAATACTCGTTATACATACGTTAATGCACGTGGTATAGAGATTAATAATATAAGACACTTACATTACATTATCTAAGAGTATATAAGGTTATTTTAAGCTTGGTTTGGTTTAGAATTATATTCAGTTCGAGAACAAAAGTATCTCTCAAGATGTTTGTCAAGTTTAAGTAAAAAGAGGAAATGAAAAAGTAAGTACAAGTTATAAACCATAAAGCAGAAAGCAATGGTACGAATTTTACGAAGAAAACACATTAGAACGTTTGTTTTCTAAACCGTGGAACACAATTTACTCGCACTAGCTTCTTTTACTTTAGCCCCCACTTGATAAGTTATCTTTATTTATTTGATCTGTTATAGAACATGCATTTGCGTGTTCGCCGACAGACCGGAGGAGGCGCGCGTTACTTCTAATTAATGGCGGCCAGTCGCGTGGTAGTACCACATTTGTCTTCTGCCCGTCGTATGCTCAGAAGAATTGTAAGCGATACTTATACATTATATTAATACCTTAAATGTTTCGAAACACCATCGCTGTTGAAATTCCGACGCGATCTGCAATTATAATAACTGTAGCCCAGGTAGTGGTTGTGTCACAGCTGGTTTATGTTTTAATAATGAATGCAGAATACAGTTAGTGGCAGATTTCATTGCACCGTACACGAATTCAGTATAATTGGATTTTTTTTAAACGACTTACAAATTTCATTTGAAATTTTAATTCCATTATGCTTTCTATGTATTATTTATTAAACTAAAATTAACGTTTTAGTGCCTAAAATGAAATTTATGACATTTATAAAGGAGGTAAGACTTTCTGCAATTCCTTGTATTAATTTAGATAAACAGAAATGAACTAGGTATACTAAAATTATTTTTTTTTTATTTATTTCTTACTATTATTATTACTACTAATATTTTTAAGTAATAGTCTGTAAGTCGTAAAACTCGTTGAAAAGAGTTTAATAACTGTTTTACCAACTGGATTTTCATGACTCGTGGTCGTAGGTACTGCGTTTATGGGGTAGTGACATGCTGCATTGTCATATTTGTAAGTTTTCGGCGGCCCGTTGCAGAGAAAGAGGAAAGGATATCAACATATCTACAGGACACTTGAGAGTTTCAAAAAAAAAATGGTAATTTTTGATATCGCTATATTAAAAAATTACGTGAATACATGAATTAATTTAATTACCTTCCACAGGTAGGTAATTTCTAAATTTTAATAAATTGGATGACGTGATGTTTCATTGTCGCAGCTGTGAGTACGCGCCTGAAACACATTCAGCGTAGCTCAAGTATATACATTTTTTTTATACCACGATGGTGGCAAAAAAAGCATACGGTCCACCTGATGAGACGTGGTTACCGTAGTCTAGGACGCTTGCAACACCACATGATAATAAGTAGCTTAATTTAAATTAATTTGTAACTGCTCATTGTTTGTGTGAGGGCCAGGAACAGGAAACTCTTAATTATTATTTATTGAAACATTTAGTGAAATATGATACCATGCTGCATTGCATAGGCCATCGCGATCGGAGAGTAAGTACATCTCGCTAACACGATGCCGTCTTAAAAGTGTTTCCTTGGATATCATGTGTCAGGCGATTTGTGAGTGATGGTTAGATCTGTTGGTATTCGAATATTAAATAAATATTATAGGATACGTTATAAAAATTACTGATGCTACTTAAAATATCGAACATTTATTGTCTTCGAACCCAATAAAATGGTAATAAAATGGAAATTCATGGGCAATTAAAAGCGAGTATGTTTATAGAAACATAAAAATCTTTTATTAGTTGTGCAGTAACATCGAATTACCATTTACTTACTGACATATAAATAACATATTATTCATACATTTTTGCTTCGACTAAGCTGCCGTGCTAAGCAGCGTAAGCTGATTTGTGTGTGTGTATTTTACTATAGTGTAATGAGAAAAAGGAGCTGTCGGAGCCATTTTCATGACTCCCGATGCCATTGACATTCGCATTGACGTTATAAAGAGAGTTCGCCTTTCTTCTTCCTTCCCATGAGACACCGGAATCTCACACACCGCGCGAAACACTGAATCATAGCTGTCACTTTAAAAGTTTCATTGAATGGTAATGCCAAGATTTGCCAAGATGGAAATCACGTAGTTTGCTTTTAACACGAAACATTTATTAATGTCGGTAAAATTAAACCATAATTTCGCAAGACGTAGTATTTCAGGCTTTATAATGAGGCTTAATAAAACATCAGGGCTTAATAAAACCTTAGGCAAAGACGAAATATCATCAAGATTACTATTTTGACATGACTGAAACGGCTTCTCTGAAAAAAATTAAGTAGATATTTAACTTATTTGAAAATGAAGTTTGTCACGGCCTCGAAGAACGATTAAAAATCAGATGAATCTCATTGAAACTCAAATAATTTTTATAGCATTTTATCGTCTTGATTACATTCCATTTATCGTTTTCTCGTTCTCGTCATCTTCTTACAAAGTTAGTAACCGAAACGGCCTGACTGATTCTCAAGAAACTTTGTGTGCATATTACCCGATCTGAGAATCGGCCAACTTATATTTTTCATCTCGAAGTTAAGTGGTAAATAATCACTTTTAAAATAGATACACAGTCGTCCCACACTTCCCGCAAGGGGAGTCGAGGAGGCCGTATCGGGACTATGAGTCCCTTTCCGGCCCCGCCGCCGCGGCGGCGGGGTCTCGTCCTATAACTATAGGACGGTCGTTTCTGCCACCACAGTGTGTGGTGGGTTTTGAGTGGCCACTTGTTAATAAAAATAACAGTAGTTTTATACGGTGGTCCCTCCGGCGACTTTTCCCCCGGTGCTATCCGGGCGGTCAGCCCCTACCGGGTGGGATCGCCGGTTGCCCCGGCGAAGGCCCAACAGGGGGTCGCCAGCGACCAGGGATGCTAATCCCGGGTTCTGAGCCGTCGGGAAGGACATTTCACCGCTCTACCATATTACCAATAAAAATTAGGTTAACAACAAATTTATAATATTTAATATCCAACAGCACAATAGGGCACAACAAAGTCACCGCCAATACAACTTGTACTGACTGTGACTTGTTGTCTACAGACTACGAGTCCCGGGACGTGAGGCTGGCGCTGAACGAAACATAGAGGGGATGGCAGCGCATGCGTACTGTCGCGCACGCGATATATTATTATTAGTGTAATTGTGCTGATTTAGTCGCAAAGGGACTGCGAGTGTTACGTATCGATCATCGGAGCAGTCGCTAAATCAGGGGATTCCGATACTAAGGCTAAATGCAGAGAGACGCTAAATCGTGATGCAGCATCGATGCAGTGGAAAATCGGCGACCGTTGTTGCTAAAAGTATCGTGTGCACTATTTATTGATCTTAACCGTCAGCGCTAGACTTACGTCACAGTGCTTACGTGCCACGACTAGTACAAATAGTACACGGCCGTGACATTGCTCTGTGCGTGACGTTATTAGAACAGCTGCAGTGTTATACAATGCAATGCAGTATCAAGATGTGAAGAATACTTCACATCTTGATTTTATTGAATCAATAGCTGCGCCCCGCGGTTTCACCCGCGTAAATTTCGATCCCGTGGAAAATCATCCCATGGCATCCCATTGGAACATTTTGAGATAAAAACTATCCTATGTGTTAATCCAAGTTAGTCTCTATGTGTTTGCCAATCGGTTCAGCAGTTTTTGCGTGAAGGAGTAACAAACAAACAAACATACAAACTTTTGCATTTATAATATTAATAAGATTTATCAGTGACCATTGTTCAATATGAGAATACTGAATTATATTTTAATTTTCTTCGCCAGTAGTAGCATTGATACGACTCTTCCAGGCTCTTTTTAAAGAAGACTGCAGGCAGACCTTTAATATAAGATTGCTTTTAAATTGCCTAATTAAGACTTGAAGACTACTTATATATGGTTGCCTTTAAAAGCTAAGTTTAGTCTTTGTGCTTCAAGAACTGGAACTAATTTCATTATGTTCCAACCGCTTTTTAGACTTGTTATGTAACTTTCATACAATGTGAATTTTACTTTGTAATTCCTTACGTTTTAATAAAATTCTATTACACTTTGCATGATTACGATGTTAATAAAACATGAAACTTTATATTGTTAAATGATCTTACAACCCGACCCTTACACGCGCCTATAATGTAAGGGTTATCCATTGAAAATCAAGTTGGTAAGTATCAAGTTACACATTTAAGGTGGGCTTCGGTCTACGTAATACAAGTCTCAATATTTTTTTAGGCCTTTTTGTGGTTTTATCTTATGACTATCACTTTTAACAAAACTTATATCGCAGCTGACTGACCTACCTGTTCCTTAAGTTATCATCATCATCATTATCACCAGTAGCAGACCGAATACGTCCATTGCCGTACATACTATATTTATATATTGTATGTACATCTATACTAATAATATAAAGCTGAAGAGTTTGTTTGTTTGAACGCGCTAATCTTTGGAACTACTGGTCCGATTCGAAAAATTCTTTCAGTGTTAGTTAGTCCATTTAGCGAGGAAGGCTATAGGCTACTTTTTAACCGACTGCGGTAAAAAACGAATTCACGTAAACGAAGTTGCGGGCGTCCGCTAGTATCAGATAACAATGCAACAAACAAGCAATGGTAGCTATTTGGTGACAGTAATGATATAACATATTTCGATGCGTTGCCATGCTGTACCCTCTCCTCCCTACGCGACGGAATTGTTATTAATAGTATGCAGTATCATGAAAGAGGAATATCTCCCCTATTTAGCCCGCCCAGTTCGACCTCCATGCAGCGCGACGCTAGCTCTTAGTGAGTAGCAATAAAATTTATCAGAGTAGCGCTACTCGTGGCACGAACTACTATGAAATCGTCGAGTGTCTATATGTACATTTCTGATTTATAGGTATGTTCAAAGCGAAGGCACAGGAAATAAAATGTTCATAAAACTATTATGGTCATTGGTGGTTGGTATTAAATTTAATTTGTTAGATATGAGAACCAGGGACGGCCGAACCTTAAGTGAACCTTAAGGCTCAGCGCAGACAGAACGGAGCGCAGCGGAGAGGATTTTACTAACCTTAAGTGAAACGTAACACAGAGCCTGCCACTTTACACCGGTGTACGGTGTTTTTTGAGCGAGAGATACACTGCATTACCTCGTACTAAAACATGTCACTACCCCTTACTAGTTGGACGTAAAAGATTTTATACGTATAAGCAATTTAGAATAAATTGTATGACGTCTAAATAATTAAGTATATTAAACTACATCCATAAAATATAGGAACACTCTTGTCAGTACTTATTAAAGTCTTGCTGTAAAATATTATTATTTTTATCTGTCAACGTTATGTGTCATTTTATAGCGCAATAATAGCAAATATATCTCTTATACTGTATTTCTGGGCTGAAATTTTCAACTATTTGTCATAGCGACTTTATGTCTCAGACAATATCTTCACGTTGGAATGACCGCACCACCTCTTTGTCATATTTTATAAAGAAAAAGTATTATTTTCTATTCATTTTGTCGCTTGCTCTTACTTGGATTGAGAAAAATAATGAATTTACTTCAAAAATGTACTACACAATTTTGTTACAGAATTCAAATTTAATTTTTAAATTCTTTGTATAGAGAAGCATAGTCCACATTTAGAATTTTCTCTCAAGCTACTTAATGACATTAGAAACCAAATCTACTTTCATTTGTATTTACAGTACAATTTAATATATATTTAAAGACATTAACAAAGGTTTATACTTTAATTTTTTTCCTTTTGTTTCAGAATTTAAAAATGTTAAAAATATTTTTTTTCTTATGCAAAAAATAAACACTACAGGTAGCTTGGAGTTGATAATGACGATGAAAAACACACACATACTCGTGGATGTTCTCAGGCTCTGACTCAAATGTATACTGATAGTAGCATTACTATATTTCTATATAGTGTAAAACAATGCTACTGTGCGAAGGAAACGGTTTTCTCACGTATCTCAAGTGATTAATGATGGCCCAATCAGGGGCTAATAAAAGTGCTGGATAAAGCAATAGCCGGACTCCAAATTCCATCGCTGAACCTTTGATCTCTAATAGTTACACGAGAAATAAACTGGCAATTAAGTTTCCGTATATTATTAGGTGTATGCTTGGTAATAGGCATAACTTCAGGTGGGAGCTCTTGAGTTCACGGCTAAAGCGAGATTTTCTTTTGTTTGTGTTTAATCCAATTCAAATACAGGTAATCCGACTTTTCATTTAACTATCTATTTCTTTTACTATAATGATAATAATATGCAATATTTACTCAAAAGCAACAAAAATACGGATCCTATTTGTACATTGGAAAGGTAAACCTACTTTGGATAAAGTCACTAATATCCGAAGCGAAATAAGAAGCAAATGATATTGAATAAAACTCTTGGAACAAGGGAAAAAAACATCCTTCGACAGAGATTATCCCACATATTCCTACTTAACAATGAGCTCTGAAGATTTTCAAATAAAAAGGATGAGTTGCGGAATGTTTCTGAGCATCTTCGGACTGGACTATTATTAAAAAGCCTTGTATTTTTATGAACAATTTATATTGAAAATTAAATAAACAACCATTAGTTTTTTATGTTTATTGTTTTTATTGTTAAAATGCAGTTCCTATGGGGATACAAGTAGACAGATTTCATAACTAAAACATCAACTGAGGAAGAAATGTTGATAGTTCGTCCCAAAGGGAGGAAATTAAGGAAATTAAGCAAATAAAAATGAATTCTTTTGAATATTGGGCAAGAAATGTTTCATTTTCATTTTGGATTGATATGTAAGTAGGTACCACCTAAGACGTAATATGTAGGTAATCTTACTATATTTATTCTAACATTTGTAAGTATATTTGCAAATCTTTCACGGGAAAACTATCTACTGAACGCATTTGACTAAAATCTTGATCAGGTACAGATTACTATCTATCTAAATGGTGCAACAAAATATTCTATTTTTCCACAGAAAATATTTACAAAATGTTTACCAACTAATTACAAGCAAACCAGGTTACGGTAAATAGCTAGTCTTGTGAAATGCTCCGTACACGTAAGCAGTTTCGTCACCTCTCACAACATCCTTTGTCCATTACCCTGCCGTGTTAGGTCGTTTGGGTATTTACTACATACGTGGAAATAATATGCACATAATATACAGGTCAGAGATGGGCAGGTACAGTTTAATACCGGCCTAACTGGGTAAGATACCGTTTTTGGTAACGCAGGGGAATAACTTTACATACGCTACCCAGGACCATGGGTGGCTCAACCGGGCACAGTGTCGGGCTCGGCAACTAAACCACTACCGACTAAACCCCTGCGGTGCCTTCAGCATCTAAAATTGGAGGCTACCTGGAGATTGTCCGGTCGCTTCTGAACAGTCCCTACTACGTCGTCAAAACGTGCAATGGGGTCAGGTTCCCATCCTGACCCCTGGCCCCAATACTCCCAAGGAGCACGCCACCGATTTGTCGAATTGTCTGATTTGGACAAATTCTGCCAGTCGTCCCGTTCGACGTCGCCATCTGCTGTTTCAGAGGGACGGGTGAGGGACGTCCCAGATGAGCTGCTCTTAGCCTGGCCTCTACCCCAAATTCTGTCCTTTATGGGTAGCCCTGTCCGGCCTTGGAGAGCCTTGGAGATCACAGAGGCACGCAAGAAAGCTTATTTTCGCTTATCGTAAATACCTTTGAGTTATAACATATTAAATATGTGTATTGCATAACATAATTTAAATTGCTTGACTTCTTACCTACACGAGCATGTTATATTTGATTTTCACGGATATTACGTCGCCTTTTTATTACGATCTGTTCGTGACGGATTTCATGCGTAGGAACATATTGTATTTTGAGGCTTTTATATGGGAATACAAATTCGTTCCTTTTTGAAGATGTATTTGCTTTGAATCATAATATACTGTGAGGTAAGCCTTGAGTGTAACCAAATTATATTCGAGATAAAATAAAAATGTGCATACAGCTGAGACTCGCGGTTTTCCCCGCATTGAAATAATCTTGACGAATTATTCTCAGGCCAACCGAAACACAGATAATTTCATAATAATTGCTGTTTCGGAAGAATTCAACCACAAACTGAAAAGTTAAAATTATAAAATTTAGATTCTTAGAATTCTGTTAATGATCATAACAATGAAAGTTAATTTATTGTTTTATAAATGACTAGCTGCCCGACAGACGTTGTCTTTGAATCCAAACCATTCTCCAAATCCCAAACATACATTAACAAAGTTTAATTACTCTACGATAAAACTTCTTCCAGCAGGACCCAACACAAAATTGAGTAAGATTTATAGGTGAAAAGATTTATAGACAAGTTTGTCAGATTTTGTCGCGGTTTTTTAATCTTTTGCAGCTAGTAGCTGATTAGAATTGATGTGTTTATATATGAGGTGACTAATGTATGAGGTAGGAGGAGAGGATATATGGTAATATCTCCAAAATATTTATATGTGTAGTCGATATTCTGTAGGGTTTTTGGTATCTGTGGGTACACAGATACCAAACTGTGGACAGAATAAAGAGTAACTAAGGCCTAGATTAGTTTAGCATAATTTAGTTGAAGAACAAAAATATAATAAATGCTTTGTGTTTGTTGAGTTATTTGATTATCTATCATGTTTTGTCATATCATTGTGTATAGATCGATTTATTGGATGGGAATTTCTGTATATGAATATGGATTTCATTTCTGAATGTTTTTTTTGTTACTTTATCTATTATGATCACCACTATCAGTCTGTTGATGATAAATCTATGTTCTCTCTAAATTTACGTTTTGGAATTGTTAGTAAACAGAAATTTTGGTATATAAAAGTAGGTAATTATTTTCTTATATTAAATAATCATATTAATTATAATAATTTATCTGTGTCTCAATGTCACCTTTAATTATATTTTACCAAAACGTTAGAGGATTACGTACGAAAACCAATTCGTTCTTTAAAAATGTACTTAGTTCAGATTATGATGTTAAATGTATAACTGAGACTTGGCTGTTGCCGGGAATATTTAATAGTGAATTATTTGATTCTCGCTATAATGTGTACCGCGCCGATCGTGACTATGAGCGGCTGGGTACCAGCATGGGCGGCGGTGCGCTGGTGGCGGTGCGGCGGGGGCTGTCCCTAGTGGCGGGCCCGCCGCGTGACCCGCCAGCACTACCAGGGGCACCCGACTTTGTCTGTGTTGGCATAGCGCTAGCTAATAGTTGTGTTGTAGGTATGGCGGATTACTTGTATATATTTTGTTGTTATTTTCCTCATAATAGGGAGCAAATCACGGCTCAAGAATTGTTCTTTGAATATATATCTGAATTAAGTGTTGAGTTACGTACGAGCGAATTCGTTATATTAGGTGATTTTAATATTTCCGATGCCGATTGGGATGCTCATATTGACAATCCTGACATTATTTCCCTCATTAATCCATCCATTAATTTACAAACACATCAGTTATTTACATTTATGTGCTATACTGATTGGTTACAATATAACGGTATTAAAAACTTTAATAACAGGTGTTTAGATCTTGTCTTGAGTAGTAGTCCGTGCCGCGTGCGGCGGGCGCCCCCGCTAGCGCAACCGGAGGATGCACATCACCCGCCACTTAGCATCGAATGCAATGTCACTCGTTTAGGTCAAGAGCTGCGACCTGCTACCCGCACTGTTCGTAAGTTTTTTGAAGCAGACTATAATTTACTAAAGAGTGCTTAAAATTGCATTGATTGGCAGACTTTACTTTCGACTGGTAATATAAACTCTGCCGTCGATTGTTTCTATAATATTATTAACGCGATTATTTCACAATATGTCCCGAAGAGGATAGTGTCTAACAATTCTAAGTATCCTATTTGGTATTCATCCGCATTAATAAAAATAGTTAAGAAAAAAAATAAGGTACATAAAAAATGGAAATGCTATAATAGACTAAGCGATTACAATACATTTTCTGAACTTCGTAAACAACATAAAGAATTAGATAAAAAGGACTATATTTTATTTATTTTAAGGACTGAAAGTAATATTAAAAGAGACCCCAAATTACTTTGGTCTTATATACAATCTAAAAAAAGTACAAATGGTATACCCGATAATTTAAATTACAAGGGCACTTTTGCCTCCGATGGCCAGTCCATAGCCAACCTTTTTTGTACATACTTTCATTCGGTTTTTGAAATTGAATCGAATTGTCCCCCGACTCCATCTTCTAGCGGAACAAGTAATCCTAATGCGACTTTAATTAACTCTATTGTTCTATCCCCAGATATAGTTTCTAAATATCTTTGTCAACTTGATACAAGAAAAGGAAGTGGCCCCGATGGATTACATCCTATATTGCTTAAACGATGTTGTAATGAACTTTCGTATCCAATAACCTTTCTTTTTAATATGTCCTTGGCTAGTGGCATAATGCCTTCCGTTTGGAAAAAGTCCATTGTGGTACCCATTTACAAGAGCGGAAATAGGCATGATATTTCTAACTATAGGGGTATCTCTAAATTATCAATTATTCCTAAGATATTTGAGAAAATAATTTATGACCGCCTATGTCCTGCCATTCGTCCTTTTATAATTACTCAGCAACATGGTTTTATTAATAAAAGATCGACGGAAACTAACCTGTGTGAATTCACTGACTTTATACCAGATTCCATGAACAATGGTTGCCAAGTTGACGCCGTGTATACGGACTACTCAAAAGCATTTGATAAAATTTCACATTCATTGTTAATTAATAAAATTGAGAACATCGGTATACACGG
>LUGF01055710.1:221613-238678 GCA_001625245.1 Calycopis cecrops | reverse complement strand
TTGTTTTTTTTTTTTTTGTTCTTGCAGGGGAATGCATTTACGCTACCAGGGGCCTGGGTGGCTCCTGGTACAGTGTCGGACTCGGCGTTTGGTACGCCCCTACCGATTAAACCCCTGCGGGTGCCTTCAGCCGCTTTAAGTGGAGGGTCCCGGATCTGCAGACTACAGGATCCCTCCAGCGCCAGACTTAACCTCACCGGGGACTGTCCGGCATCCGATTGAACAGTCCTGACAACGTCGTGCCATTTAGCTGAACCTGCTTCCCATCCCGGTCCGACACGAGCACGGAGGTGTTACTGGAGGCGCGCTAAGTAGCGCCTCCTACGCACCCCCGTTCGTCGTCTGCGGGGAGAGGCCGCGTCGGCGGCCTCCTCCCTCACCCGCTCATCGGCCTGTATGGTAACCTGCTACAACCTGCCTAGCCGAATTGGGCCCGATTCGGCTACATGCATGCATGCATCGTGGCACGGACTCTTTCTAAAATAACCAGTAAACGAATAAGATTCTACACCGCTAAACATAAATAGGTTACGCTGTGAACAAAAATACTTATATCGATATACACCTCTCTCTCTCAGTTCTGAGCTCAAGGACGAGGGGACGCCACCATATATCAACGCGACCTCTTTTAATCTCCCAAGTCCCTATTTATTCACATTTATTTGAAAGATATTTCCCCAGCAGTCTTTTCGCAGTGAATCATTTCTGTGTACAACTGATTTGTACTTCATTTTTATGGAAACAAAAGAGCAGAGATTCATATTTGACACAGGCGCACAAACATTACTAAAACCATAGATTTGGAATTTACATTGTGCATTCTAAATCTGTACCTGAAACAGGGATAAAGACAATTCTCAAAAATTAAAAAAAAATAGTATTTGATTTTAAAGGAACAAAATCGTTAGATAATATAAAAAAGTAGCTTTTTATTGTCTGTGTTTGTATGCTTATCTTTAAAATTACGAAACAGATTTTGATGGTTTGGCAAAGGCTAGTTAATTATATTATTTGTTTACATATTAGAAAGACACCCTAAATATTTTCATAAACGAGATTTTTGTTTCCACATAATATGTCAATTGTCGTGTGGTGCATATTTGTGAGATTTTATGTATTTTGTTATTCTTAAGATTAATTGAATTGTAACGAAATTACCGCAGAATGTGTATAATTAGTACTTGGCAAGGTATACAATTAATTACATACATACATACATTTAGTAAAGTAGTTTAAATTACTTTTTAAAGTTTTTTAATAAAAAAGTAAACAAGGTAATTTAATAAAACTGATAGTCATGGAAACTGCTGATAGAAGTAGCATCTAAAAGCTATCTTAAATTGCTATACGTAGCACAGGGACACACACACAAATCTACGTCTGTCTACGAGCTACTACTAGCGAGACTACTAGATTAAACTATTATAAAAATATTAACATTTAGGGTAACAATAAAGTCTGATATAAATATTGCCAAGTTGATTATTATAAATTAAATTAAAGGTTAAAAAAAACGAGAGGCGTTAAATTAAACCACATATACTGTAAGTGTATACTACAGTTAATCTGAAACCATTAAAAAAAGTTTATGACAAATATACGAAAGTACTGTTTTCAAAGTTAAAGTTAAATAGTGAAAAAATGTAACTATGCTTTATACCGGCGGCTAAAACGAACGGCAACCTCGCACGGGGTGAATGACCCCGTCCGCCGATATTCGGCCGGGCTCGCGTTTAGCTGACCATACAACGTGTACGAAGTGAGAAAAAATTTTAAAAATTTCTTTGGCTAAACTATTGCTCCGATTGATCTGATTTTTGTTGTGTAGTCTGACAATGATACACTAGATAATATATGGTTTAATTTAACGCCTCACGCTTTTATCAACCTTGTATAGTTTAAAACACCGAAAACACGTTTATCGAGTTACGACTCGTCAAACGTTACGTAACAGTACAAAGCGACTGATTTTTCCAACACAAACGCTAACAAAGAGCGGGAGATTTATCACAGCCAACGGAACAACGGAAAACGTCGGGGACAAGTGTAACTAAAATAAAGCCAGGATTTTAATTAGGTGGATTAAATAATAAAAGCGACATCGTTGGACTCATTATACAATTTAGGATTTTATAACCACTAGGATAGCCGAGTGCATGCTGGGGTATATTAATGAATATTGATGTAGGGAACTTGCTAATATTATTTTTACGTGCCTCGGAGAGCACGTTAAGCTGTCGATCCTGCGCCTGATTTCTCTCCAGTCGTGTTGGATTGCCGTCCCATCGGAATAGGAGAATGAGGGAATAGAGTGCACTTGTGACAGCGCACACACTTGTGCACTATTATATGTCCCGCGCAGATGGCTCGTCTATATAGAAAGGATCGAAATCGGCAAGGACGACATTAATATTTATCTTTATACTTAAAATTCTGGATGAATAATATCGAGTGACCGAAGTTGTGTAAAAACCAGAACACTTTGAGAAGTTTCAAATTGATGACTTGTTATCAATCTATATCCAACAGCTTCTATATAGAAGAGCTTACAGAAATGTGGTGTTAGTTATAGCTAGTTATTATAAAATACAGAATTTTCAAAAGAACATATTGTTATTGCACGTGGAATAAGCACTTACATCCATTTTACAAGGGTGTCTAATGTTGGTTTAAGCTTAGCTTAGCATTTAATTTAGTTTGAGTACAAAGGTGTCCACCGGAATATTTGTCACATACATATATTATATTGCAAAAGAGGTATAAAGAATATGTTTCCCATCTATTCTTAAGGAGACGTTTTAACGTTGAATATTTATTTTCAAATTAAAAAATGGAGTTTCGTCACGACGAGAACACGGGTACAAGTTATGAGGAATAAGACAAGTTTTTTATTGCTTATGATCGTGGCTATAACATAACAAACTTAGTACTATATGTATGAGTATTGAGTAACCACAAAATTTCTTATGTGTTTTAAACAATCATATGGTTTTTACTCAGAATATAGGTATGGGTTTCATAATGTAACTTCTTAATCCAATTGGGTAGATGAGATTAAGGATAGCAAGGAACCCATATAATAATTAACCATGTAGATGTTGAATACCAATTCCTGGTTGGTTCCTAAAAAATACACGACAATGCCAATATATTATGTTACGAAAAAACTTTAAAAGTAAATAAAGTTGTAATCCTACTGATTTGGTAAATACGAAAGTTTGTATTATTATAATTGTTACCGACTCTGTCACGCAAAAGTTAGGCACAGATAAATACGACAATCTGGAATGAATCTGGAATCCAAAAAAATATTGTTTTTTTTGAAATTTTACGGGGGTTGGACCGGAGTGCACAGCTATAGAAAATGTTACTGTTCATTATCTTATCTTTCCTTCTGTCTGTTGTAGCCGATAGACCTTAGCAATATGTCCGTTGAGAGCAGCGAAGGTTCAATTCAACACAGCTGGCGATTTACCTACTCGATGCCTTTGTTTGTTATAAGGGATTTTAGTATTAGTATGTAAACACAAACAGATAAACATATTATATTATTTGTTAATTAATATAAAGGAATTAGTTTCCGATCAAACTATTGACATTATATAACAACCATCAGATGAATAATATAAATTACCAACAGTCGTTAACTATTGATAATAACCTGACGAAACAAAAATCCTACTAATATTATGATTGCGAAAGTTTGTATGTTTGTTTGTTACTCCTTCGCGCAAAAACTGCTAAACCGATTTTCATGAAATTTAGCGCACACATAAAGGAAAACTTGTATTAATACATAGAATTTTTTTTTATATCCCGTAGAAATGTTCTTAGGGGATGATTTTCTATTTTCTACGGGATCGAAATTTAAGCGTGTGAAACCGTGGATCGCAGCTAGTATTTAAATACTTGTTGGTATTACATGAATATTACGGAATATATCAAGTATTTTTTATTTTACAATGTGAAACATATTTTGTCTTCGAACCAGTTAACCTGTTGAAAGCGAGTATGTTTATAAATACAAAAAAAATCTCTCATGAATTGTTGTGTAACATCTAATTACCACACACGTAATGACATAAAGTGTAATAAATACGGGAACCCGAACGAATACGCGACGTATTTATTATCCGCGTTTCCTTAAGGCTTAAACTATACAAATATAAAAAATGAAATATTATGTGAAAAAATAATATAAAAGAAAACTTTGAAGTAAGGGCGCAGTGCAATTAGTAAGAGGCAAAGGAGGAAGAAGTACGTAGTCAGTGACATAAATCAGTATTTAACCAATTAAAAAATCACCATTATAACTTTGGAATTAGCAATCGATATTTATTTATTTATTTATAACCTTACGGACTTTGTGTCCATTTTACATACAAGAGTTTACATTTTAATCATCACTTTTAGCCGTATAACAAAATTCTTTCTTGAATTAATTTCACAAATTCTTTTTCTCCGACTTCTAGTATATCGATATCGAGATCATTCACATAAGTACACATTCGAGCTATCGGATTATTACAAGTGTAATTCGAGCTGTAATTGGACGTATAAAAGATTTGTCTCGAACGAGACCCTCTCAGCGGTATCTTGAATCTCAACTGCTCAAATAATAAGATACAATCGATTTGTCCTCTACACAGTTTAAACAAAAATTTTACATCATTAGCTGTTCTCAACGATTCATGCGTAGGGATTCTCATAGTATCCGCTATGGAGTCATATACATGAGTAAGAAATGGGTCTGGCATATTCATACGCGGAGCGACAATTCTAAAGAACTTGTGTTGTACTGTTTCTAAGCTGTTAATATGACCAGCTGAAAAAGGAGACCAAACAATTGATGCATACATCAAAATAGGTCTCACCAGTAGGAGATACAAGGACCTCAGTACTTGGACGGATTTGAAACCCTCGCACGTCCTCCTGATGAACCCCAACCGCTGGAGAGCCTTATTTACAATAACTTTCCGATGCTCTTCGAATCTCATTTTTTCATCGAATATCACTCCCAAGTCTTTAACAGATGAGACTATCTGGAGGTTAACACCATTTAGAGAATAATTGAATACAATAGGTTGCCTACTTCTAGTAAAAGATATAGATTGACATTTCAGTTCATTGATATTCATATCATTAGTTACACACCAGCTGGACACATTATCTATTCTATTCTGAAGCTCAAGACAATCTGTATATGTTTCAATAGTTTTAAAAATTTTTAAATCATCAGCAAACAGTAAACATTGAACTCCCGGCAAAACTTCAACAATATCATTTATGAAGATTATGAAAAAGAGGGGGCCAAGATGCGAACCCTGAGGCACTCCAGAAAGTACTTTAATACTTTGAGAGCGAAAATTTTTATATTTGACAATTTGAGTACGATCAGAGAGATAACTATCAATCCACTTATATAGGTTCCCAGATATTCCAAAGGCTTTAAGTTTTTTAAGTAAAGGGTCATGATTAACAGTGTCAAAAGCTTTACTGAAATCAGTGTAAATAGATTGTGTATTGTAGTAGATTGTACTTGCATTTTACGTTCCAAAGAATCCAGGATATACTGAGTGAAATAAGACAAGTTAGATTCGATATTCCTGGATTCAATGAAACCAAACTGCATTGGTGACAAAAAAGGTTTGATAAGTGGTGTCAATTTGATTGTTATGATTGATTCAAATAGTTTCGGTATAGCACTCATAATTGAAATAGGTCTATAATTAGTAATATTGTTTTTTGCTCCAGATTTAAAAACTGGTATGATGAATGACGATTTCCATTCTCTCGGAATTTTTCCTTCACTTAACGATTTATCAAACAGAATTTTGAGGTAATAAGAAAAGAAGTAAATACAGTGTTTCAAAACAAGGGGCGGAATGGATATTGTACATTTATAACAGTAAATGCTTCCATAAAGAATATCAATATCTTTATAATGTTGTTAGACTAACAAATGTTATCTAAAAGAAAAGTACAAAGCAAATAAAATATGATTTTACTTTACGTGAAACAATTATGTAGTTAAAAGGAAATTGTTTTTAGACGCCCGTTTTGTGGAGTGGCATTTTTAACTTTTTAAATTATCCTGAGTGCAAATGAAATTCAAAACGTGTATATTCTCGTTGAAACGTACGATTGCGCGAATGTGTAGAAATAAAAGCGAGTTTAATTGTACGAGTGAAAGAAATTAATAAGTGCTATTGTACTTAATGGCTCTAGTGAAAAGTGTACGTGTAATGAAATAATCCATGAACGCTATGCAGTGGCATAGAAATAAAGAGGGCAAAATACTGAGCGGTAGATGTTAACTATTATTAAATTTTTGATAATTAGGTCCTATTTCCAGATAAATAAGTGTATACCTCCGTGCGCCAGTGAGGAAGTTTAGTAAGTATTTAGACTCTAGCCATCATAAAATTCATTCCACAATTAAATTTGTTTATGGTTTAAACGATTTTAAAGATTTTATGTGAAGAATTAAAATACAATATATTTTCAAATTACGATTTTATATATAGAGTATGTACTAGTAAACGTTACATTTATGTTTATTAACACGGCTAGAGCGTCCTATTACCAGTATGTTGCTAGAATAATGTAACAAGAGAAATACAATTTTCGTTTTCCACAAAACAGAAGCACCACAATACGTTGTTAGATAAGCATTCTACAACATACTTAATGAGACACCTTCGAATATAACGAAAAATTAAACCAATTTATAAAATATGACGGATAATTTTTGAGTATTTCATAAGCCGTTCCGGCCGTATGGCACCATCGAATCCTCAGATGATTTACCACACAGCTCACCTACGAAACCCCAGATTAAGTCACGCCGTTCATATTTACTGGTTCGAGTTTATGGTACTACGTACGGTTTTGCACCTAACGAATTTACGCTCAGGCTCCGATTAATATGTACCATTAACAAAGGGTCGTATGCTTTTTACCGAGAACAGGCGACGTCGTTTATTTATTAAGGCAAGACGGCAGTATCGGTAATATGGGTATTGGGTAATGTCTACCTAATTATATTCTTATTAATTTCTTTCACTAATATAAAATTTGAAACGGTCTGAGAATATTTCTAAAAGAGACACTTAAAATTCGGGAAGATATAATCTTTTATAAATTCAAATTTACCGTACTACCACGATAAAGATAAAATGTTTGGTTTTGTCGTAAAAACAGTTTCCCTTCCAGTTTATGCAAAGTATATCCGACAGAATATACGAAATAAGCCAAAGATATTTAATAGTATTTATCTACACTAATGTTGTAACATTCTACTTATGTTTTCAATACTTGACTTATAATAACTACTGTTATAGCTTAGACAACAAAAAACTCAATTTAAGCAATTTGACATGATGTTATAATATCCAAATCGATATCGTAAAATCTCATTATAACACTGTGTGAGAGCGAGAGAGAGAGAGAGAGAGAGAGAGTGGTGAGAGAGCCTTATGTAAAAATCCTTAACAGCGCTCGCTCGCTCCTGATTGGCCCTGCGCGCGCTGCAGCTGCGCTCTCATTGGTTAGATTTTAATGGCGGCGATTTCGCTGTGACAATACACGTAGGCATGAATATAATGTTTCGCAATATTTTATTAATTGATTAATTGCATTAGTGAAGATAAAGTAGTGTATGCAACTGCATATAACACGGGTATTAAAACACTCGTGTTACTATTTTGAAACTCGCTCCGCTCGTTTCAAAAACTCACACTCTTGCATAAACTACTATTTTGTTATTATAATAAATTCTACGACACCTAAAGACATATTACATAACCGTAGACACTCATAATCATACCTTTAGCTTCAGAGGCTAGCCCAAGAGGCACCCTATTATTAAATAAACCTTTTATTATTAATAAAACTTTTATTTATTATTTACTATTTTTTTATTGCAGCTGAGTCGCTAGTTCGACTGTAGGGTCGAAGTTAGTAAAATTTGCTATAGATTTTTGGATATTTTTGTTTCTTTAAAATAAATAGACTTGGGCGCTAGATAATTTAAGTATATCTGTATTCCTCATATTTTAACAAAGTCCTTAAAACTCAAATATTTTGTGCGCTCAAAACATGCCAACTTTATGCACTGCATGTCTTTATGCTAGTAGACATAATAAGAGTCATATATTTTCAGACTGTATGTATTCCTGAAAAGTACGCTAATATGTATTTTAAAAATGCGGTATTTTGGTTAAACATGGAGAAAACCTTAGATCTGCTAAAGTATTAACATCGCGAGGAATTCAAACCGGAAAAGCGCGAGCACAGGGAGATTTTGAGAACGAATATAAAGCCCCCCGTCTTTGTCATGACCTACTCCAGTAAATGCGATGGAGCGGTGTGTAAAATTTGCAAATATCTAGTCAAACTATTCGCCTCATGAGTTTATGTTTTGCGTCGTTTTTTATGAAAAAAAGTTTGTGTTTTATGAAAAGCGTAGCAGCATTTAATATGTTAATAGAGATTACGTCTTATTTCTATTGTGGCGTTAATTTTAACGAGGAATAAAGAAAATATCTAAAATTTAATTTAGTTTTATGACAAATTAATTGTTGTTAATGAAACATTTTTATCCCTATCGTTTTTTTATTATGATGTCTATTTATTTGTATACCGACGACTTCTGACTATTTTTATTTAAAAACGTCGTTACGGTATTTTTGTTATATTCATAAAAACATATAGGAATTTATTCTTGAAGTTATAAGTACAAATATATTCCTAACCAAAATCAATAAGAGAGAATACGGCCAAAGATCAGGATTCGATTTGTATTGAAAATGTTAAATTTTATTTATTATCCTGCGAATACGCCATATTATATAACATAGATTATTATATAAATAATATGAAAAGCTTAATATCCATTTATTATATAATATACGCATGGTTCCCTTGAGATAGATGCGGGTGAATCCTGTTGGGCACAGCTTGTATATTATGATTTGGAGATGTAGTTGTGTAATGTTTACTTTCTCCGTTAACAGTTAACGAAAAATTCAAGAAAGTAACATGTGTTAGTGTTAGGAATACTTATTACTTTTAAATTTTGCAGTTTTTTTATTATAATATAAAGAATGTTATTATTTCAATTGATTGTCAAAAGCCATCATATTTTATTAATAAATTTGTTTCACGTTTTTAATCTTATTAAATAAAAATTAAATGCGTTTTAATGAAGGAAAGTTGGTCAAGGAGCCATTGAATGTCGAGAACTGTGCAATGTATTTCATTACGCTTGCAATGAAATAATATCGAAAGCGATGATACAAGTGGACATTCGAATTACGCTTGCAATGAAATAATATCGAAAGCGATGATACAAGTGGACATTCGAGGAGCTGAAGTTTAGTTATTTGCAAGTTTAGTTCAACACAAATACGCCTGAAGCAAGCGAATCTACTTTATTTGTTGAAAAGTTGGCCAATTTTAGTAAGTTTTTTTATGGTGGGCAAACAAGCAGTCGGAGCCATTTTAATGATCACCGACGTCTATAGACATCGGCATAGAGGCTAAACAGATGCGCTGCCCTCTTTTCACCTCCCACCTCCATGGGCAACCGGCTACTTACACCGCAGGAAACGTGGCAGCACAACTGTCACTTTACGCCGGTCTCGTGTAAGCGAGAGCTACCTCTCCAGTCGTGCCGGCTTAATTCGACTGCATGCAAGCACGTCGTGTGGCACTACCTTTTGAGTTCGTTGAGTGACCATAAAATTGGTTTCGTTCCTGTTGGGTCACATCAACTCAAATTCTAAAACGGCGAAGATAAAAATTGTAGGAAATTACATTCTCTACAAGTTTCGTTCTTATAATTTTTCTTCTAGGATCTATATTTTGGAAATTAAACCTGAAAAACGCGACAATTCCAAATGTAACCAAACAAAAAACTAAAGATACCACATTGATAATGTTCCACGTTTTACGGCATGAATGAAGAGAAACAAAGTTGTAGAGAATCAAAAAATAGAGAGAAAAATCAAATTATGAACAAAAAACAAACAATGAAAAAAGGTGGCAAAATTGTTCAGAATTTGATAATGGTAATATTTTGAATTTGTGCATATAATTTCCAAAATATCGATCCTAGAATAGACTCAATTCTTCCCAATGAAAAATTCACAGCTGACATGTTATAAATTTTGACTTCGATATCGATTGTAGATCACGCCACAAGTATTCTTTAAAAAAATATTTAATGTACAGTTGTTACTTTTCTACGATTTTATTAGCTAAACCCATATTAATATGTGAGCAAAAACTTCGGGAACATTTTTACGAAAATTGTGCGGACGGAGGAGAGTATAGTATGTATAGAGACGACTATTCCATTTTACAACCGTCACATTGACAAGCTTGTCATTATCATGTTGTAAACGAAGTACTGAAACTATTTGTGCCTCAACAAAGGTCCTACTTAAGGGCTTCGCTCCCTAATGAGGTTCCTGGTAATGTCGACCGGCAGCTTTTCCACTTCAAATGTATTACCTCGGCGTATTTTTAATGAGTTTATTCTGTCTGAGTACCGTCTCGATGTATAAACTTGTATACCTTTGTCAATTTAATGAAAACATTTTTAACCTTATATTATTGTCTCATTTTTAGGGTTCCGTACCCAAAGGGTAAAAACGGGACCCTATTACTAAGGCTCCCATGTCCGTCCGCCCGTCCGTCCGTCCGAACGTCCGTCCGTCCGTCCGTCTGTCACCAGGCTGTATCTCATGAACTATGATAGTTAGACAGTTGAAATTTTCACAGATGGTGTATTTCTGTTGCCGCTATAACAACAAATACTAAAAAATTAAATAATATGAATATTTAAGGGGGCCCCCATACAATAAACGTGATTTTTTTGCTCCCATACAAAAGATAAGCTCCCATTTTCGTAGATAATGGTACGGAACCCTTCGTGCGCGAGTCCGACTCGCACTTGGCCGGTTTTATTATTCAGTTATTTAACAATCTTATAAATCGGCTAGTATTGCTTACACTATACTTTAGCAGACAGGGTTCAACGACCGTATTTCTTAAGTTACCTAAAACACACCATATAATATACATTTTTTTTTAAATTGGATTAAAAATTGTTGTTCCCACAAGAGGACATTTGTTTATATATCTAAGTCTAAAACAGAGTAGACTAGACAACGTCTCCACAACTCATGGTCATCCTAAAATGGCGCGGCTAATACAGAGACACAGCTAGAGGCTGCGTTGCACATTGTTACTTAGCACTAATTCATGAGAAGGTACAAGACGCGTGACGTCACTCAATCATAGCGCTCTTTGCGAGTAATGAGATTGCGAACACCGCGGCTAATTTTGGTGGCGAAACCTCTTTTGTAGCAAGTTATACGGTTGTATTTTGTATGGCAAGTTTTGCCTTTGTAGTATGTTTTCATTCACAAAGATTGTCCCTATATAAAGAGAGATAAGTGAAAGTTGAACGCAAGTGAGATGAAATATGAATATTTAATATAAATAATATGGCCCATGGTGGTGGGCGAAGAAAGGAGGGCAGCGCATCTGTATAGCCTCTATGTGGATGTCTATGGGCGTTGGTAGTCATAAAATGGCCCTGAATGCTCGTTTGCCCCCCCCCCCTATAACATAAAAAATATGGCACATAATTTCAATGTCTTATATAACATTTATATATCAATATCTTCCCTCAATGTAAAGTAACTAATAACAATATGAATAAATAATAATGAAAAAAGTGTTCACTTGCGAAGTTGTATATATATATATAACGTACGTTCATATAACGTTTTTTATGCGTATATAAGATATATATATCTTATATACGCATAAAAAACGTTATATGTAGGTAGGTATGTTATGATAATGTAAAGGCCAAAGGTCATATAGGGATATAATATACTCTTCTTTATCTACTCTGCAATTTTTTTCCATCCTACCACATATAACAAACATCAATCTAGCGGATGCGGGAATAGTAAAGGAAACTTCATTGAAGTCGATTTCAAATCGATATAAACGTTAAATCATACCACTTAACACGTCTTTGTATGGGAGGCGCGCAATTTACGATTATTTCAACTAGGTATATTCCTAGTTGAAATCGCAGCCAAACGGCGAAGTACCATTATGCCTGGCCGGTAGCCAACAGGGGGTTCTTCCGGCACGCCGCTTAACTAACAGCTATCTTGTTATGTTTATTAACACCAGCGATACATAAGTGATTGCCGGCATAGAATGCAAAACGGCCATATTTAATCATAGATTTAAAGCCAATTTAACTGAAACTGAAGCACATATTAACGCACTAGAGTGTGCGCAGTGAAGGTACAAGCGCTATCTTTATGGTGGCTGCATTTAGTTTCTAAAAAGCGACTTAATTGTCTATGCTAAAAGTAGCACGTGTGCGGTGGCTTTAAAACGGGCCGACACAAACTTCTGAACTCGTTAGATTTTACATTATACGAAATATTTATCGATAAGCCGCAGTGAAAATATATTGCGAACGAGTAATGAAATTCATGTTAATTAAATATATCACGTACTTACTTATTATTTACCATAACTTCATCATGCGCCTGAATCAAATATTTATCCGTGTTTAATAATAGTTATATGATATTAATATTTAATTTATATTATGTGTTTATTCAATACCTCGCATTGTTTTATCATATATCTACTTAATAATCATAATTAATGGTGAAATTTAGTACCTTAGGATATTGTTATTTTTACATAATTTATTATTAGATTATGATTTATAACAAAAGATATATAGTTATAAGTTACATTCCGATAAAAAGAACAATTTTCTTAGGATGGACTTTACGTAAATGAATCTACTTGGGTCGGCCGGTGTTGTGTACAGAGGTCTGTGAGTAGGCATGTTTGTTACTCTTTCATGAAAAAAAAATAGAAAATTGATCGACCTAAAATTACGTACGTACAGATAGATGGAAATTACGGCCCGAGTACAATTAGTATAATGCAATATCATTAATATCATATTAGATTATATTAGACGACGACCAGGCTGGCGCAGTGGTACAGGGCTCGGATAAGCGGAGCATGTTGGTCCAGGGGTCGCGGGTTCGAATCCCGCCTGGATCATGGATGTTTATCTATATATTATATGTATTTCTATAATAAAAATCTTAAATGTATACAATTTCTTAAATATATATAAATACACATTAAATATATTTTCGATGTCTAGTACCCGTAACACAAGTCCTAACGGTACTTAGCACGGTGCTAGGCTAACGTGGTGTGTTAAGTTCACAGATATTATTATATTTCTATTATTATTACTATATTGCTATAAATGTCACCGAAATAGTTTACGCTAAGGAATTTTTGTTTGGCTCGCCAATTGCAGATATGTCCAAAATAAATAACAATGATAGTGCAATTTTATTCACTATTGTATATTTCAAGATAAACGTTTAATCATCTAGTGCAACGACGTTAATTTTACGATACCTATACCATTACGGCGTGATGAAGTCGTCTGAACATGAGCGGCTCGCCTGTATCCCGTGCTGGATCGAGGCCAACTAACATTACTTATCCCGACAATTAAGTATGACTGGCTAGCACCTATCGCTAAATTATCCTTACTTAACGGTTACACGACAACCTTTGGCGTATGTACTAATATTTGGGAATATTGCGTATGGGAGTTTCTACTTAATTACTTTGTTTAGGTTAGCTGTTAATATGCTTATATTATTACGCTAGTTCGTCTGCTGCAAAAATAATGATTCCACGAAATTGTCGCCACACACATAATAAACATAAAAAAATTCTGAGGAACCCAGTTCACGCGCTATTATTATTCGATCTTACATTTAAAATTTGTTGGATTAAGTTAAATTTCAGATCCATAGTCAGCTACGTAGAAGATAATACTGCACAGGTGTATGCACCTACAAGGGAGACAAGACAAGACGGGAGACTGGTAAAATAAAAAATTCGTAATGTAGTTTCATTGTCAAGGAAAAGAAAAAACGCAGGGTTTTTATCCGGGACCTCAAAATCGAGATAGTCAAAACTAATTACATTAACATATCCGGATACATAAAACATTTCTTTATAGCAACTACTCAGTGTATTACGATTGTGTTATAGCTTACAGCTGCAGCACTAGCTTATAAACTTTATGGTGGCACGTTTACGAGAACTTTGTACTCGTCCATTATGTTTCAACAACACGTAGAATACTCATGACTACACACACTCAACTCTAACTATAGTGTCTACTCTACTTTTCGTTCTTGTCTATGTAATATGAGGGAGCTGACGAACGGTCGAAGGGTTTCGATATGTGGTAACATACAGCTGTCACTTGGCGGCGAGATTATGTGATCGACAGCCACCTGCCCTGTCTTGTCGACCAATTCGGCTGCAACGTGTCTTGGCAGTATCTCTGACAAATAATTATGTTAGTATAAATAAAAATAAAAATATGGTTATAAAAACGAAAATATATTGTCTGACACGACGAATATACAATCTCAAAAATGACTTATGCTATAAAGATGTAATTAGGAAGGTAGTTTTTAAGTATGAAGTGGCATTCGCTAAGAATAAATTTTGTGACTTACGGGGTCAAAGAGCTTTATGTTTTACGTATATCGTTTGCCCAACTGCAAATAGGACGAATGTATCCACGTATACTATCTGATAATGATGCATCTCAGGCGTTAGACATATTTATATAACAAGTAGGATTATAATAATGTCATCCTAGCCGAGTTTTAGCCCCGGAGGCCCTTTCAATATGCACGAGCAAGTATAGTAAGCAAGATATAGTAAACACAAGTGTGAGCGCAGACAGAAGTGCACTCTCTAATCCCTCATTCTCCAATTCTGATGGGACGGCAAAATAACACGGCCGGGGAGAAATTAGGCGTGAGATCGACGGCTTTACGTGCTCTCCGTGGCACGGGGTGTAACACCGCCTACTTCCTGACTCCGGAATATACCTACCTGTATTACCTTCATGGTCCGATCCGAGATTTGAACTCGGGACCTCACGACTGTGGTTAAACATTCTTACCACTAGAGGCAAGATTATGAACAGGCACATTTAAGTAAACAAAAATAATATTTACATGAGGAAGTGAGAAGAACCTAGACTTTATATAAATGTTGTAGAATTTTAGCTAAAGATTGTTCCTTAAGTCGTTCTATAAAGGATAAAACTTCAAAGGAAACATAAGAAAATATTTGTATGTCACACGAAATAATAGAATTGATGTCGATAGGATATTTCTTTACCTTTATTCGACCATCAAAATAAATTTCGCCGCTACCCGAAATCCCTTTAGGACATATTCTGCACCAATAACCATTTTGAAATGTATGTTGGCTATATCTCTTTGTCTGTTGAAATGGTCTATCGAATTTTTCATGCAGTTACCTTCCCTTTCAGCTGGCAAAACTAGCGGTTTTATTCAATACATTTGGTTCGTAAAAACCTATATAACAATAAATCTTTTTTCTCGGCTCCTGTATTTTGTGTTAAGTCTATTTTCCATTCGTGTTCTTTTTAAAAAATGAATGTTATTTTATTAAATAAAAAATGTACTGTTTGTTGAGTTATAACTTATAACATTATTTTTCAATATGGTGAAATAACGAATATTACTTAATGGAACCATTAGACTAATTAAGTAAGTTAATAAGTGTAAAAATAAAATTATGCAATAGTACGCGCATAGAAAAAGGAGAATATGAATAGGCAAGGAATAATACAAATTCAATTGTTGAGGTGCTAATTGTCTGATGGTTAAATTGTAAAAATAGTTATATTGGAATTATAACCACCTCATAAATAACAAAATAACTTGCAAAAGACAATAAAGTAACAAATAATTTAGCTGTCGAATACATAAAGCATTAAAGAAATGACAGAGAAATGTGTAAATAATGTATAAATATTGTTTTACAATAAAAATAATATAGTACAGTTTTCGCAGAACTAACACTTTGACCCTATGGAAATAATATTCAATGACATTGTACTACAATAAATAAATTGTTACCACAATATATAACATAGGTACGAGTGAATCAAATTTCAGGCGAAAATACGACACGAGAAAAATAGTTTAAGATCCAGTCTAATCTAAGAGGTCTAAATTAGAACAATCAAATTTTCAGCTGTACCTACTCTTAATCAAAGAAAATCAGATTAAAAGACAACAATAATCTGTCATAGGACAAGAGTTGGCACCTAACAAGAAATAAAAAAAAAATAAAAAAAATAAAAGTGATGAAAGAAATTGTCATCTCTTTTGTTAAAAACGTGTTCCCTTAAATCATTTAATTCTATGACCTATAAAAAGTGTCTCTTAAACATTGCCTTTCTTCGAAATTTTGAAAGTCAAGTAAAAAACTCGTATAAAACCTTATTTCAAGTAATAAAGCAATAAATATATTATGACGTCGCGTTAAACAGGCTTTACGACAGCTTTAACGAGGAATTCCTACACCTCGTTTACCTTCCTATCGTTAGGGAATAAAGCATGACGTAAAGCCATCCACGTGCACCCGATTATAGGACATCATTCGCAAATCGCTCTACAACTCTCTAAATATGGCTCAAATTTGCATATCACGGTTTAATTCATGGACTAAAATTATGCTACATATTTTGCTTGTGTAACAATAGGTCCGTTTCATAGAAATTTAATTAACAATATCTATACATGTCTCGTTTTTGTTTTTTTTTATTTGATAAACTTGATTAATAATAATAAGATATTAATAAAAAAGTGACCTTTAGAGAACTGTTATATGGTTATAAGGGGGCATACGAAAAATGAAAGTCATTACTTACTCCAATTAACATCCGAACATTAATTAACTTATATATCCTAATGGGCAATCAGCTTCTAACCAACCACACAAAACGTAATAGCGTAGTCATCTTTTTTAAGTGTCTGGTATCTCAGGAAAAAAAATCTGAATAACTCTCGGGTCCATAAAACCCAATTCATTTGAGGTACGTACAATGTGCACGTTAGCTAATAATTATTTAAAT
>LUGF01055710.1:209969-220211 GCA_001625245.1 Calycopis cecrops | reverse complement strand
TGCGCAGTTTCAAAGAATATAGAGTAAATAAAGTGAAGCCACAATCTTTTTTCGCAATGACGAACAAATAAAACTTTGTAAATTAAATCTTGGCCAGTTATTTAACTTTTTCTTTGCGTTGCTCTGCCTTGTTCTAAGAACTGTTTCATTCTTCCTAGATAAAACAGTAAAATAATGAAAAACGTTTTTTATTTATAATAAATGTGGCTATTTAGAATAACGTTACTTTTTGTAATATGATATGAGATAAATTTATGGTAGACGGAGGAAGATATTATTTAAGAAAGTAATTCTATAAAACCGATTGACAATCGGTTAAGGGCACAAGCGAAGCCCAAGCCCAAGCCCAAAGAAGAGCCCGGCCTTCATGGCTCGCAAGGAGAGGTTATGGTAATGACTACTACGGGTAGAATTAAATCCAGATCCGTTCGAATTGTATCATTCAATACGAACGGCCTCACTACTACTCTCTACGTTCCGTCCGTCCCGGCCACCCGTCGGACCGTCTACCTATGTTTTGTTTTCGATTTGAGTGTCTTTAAATAACTTTATAATTAAGTATATTCTGATTTCAGTTAAGTAATACTGAAAACTAAGTCTACAACTACGTAATACGATGAAGATGAATTAGTACATGCATGCTAGTAATGAAAATTGTATATTTTCACAACTTATGACGATATACAAATAATAAAGCGTTGTATTTTGTACAAATATAGATGCCATCTTTACGTGCAACTTTAAAGTTATGAAAATGAGATTTATCCGGGGAGCAATATATTTGTTTGCCCATAAAACCCACGTGGCTCGTTTCAAACAAACGTAATTTTATCAGAATGCCGGTGTAGACAAGAATGCCCTAATCGACCATTTGGTAGCGTTAAGCCCCTATTTATTATCGTAACTAGCACAACTATCGCTTTCGGAGCGCTATGCGTTTCTTACTGTTCACTCGTCTAAATCGTCTATCGTATTCTACAATACGCGAACTAATTTAAAGATTACATGGGATTCTGATGAGATTCTATTTTGTTAGAAAGCTATTTATGCTCCTTATAATCTCACTCACGCCACTTTAACATAATTATATAGTTACATTTATTAATATTTGTAATATATCGGGTTGGGAGGATGGACTGGGTGAGAACAACCATTGAAAAAGCTGTTTGTGTGGATTTTTAGAGGTGTTATTCATTTGCCGACCGCTGCTTCTACTCTCTCTGCAAAAAGGGCCTTTTCATTAATTAACCATATTTTGCTAAAAGTAGTATAGTAGTAAAAAATAGCAATTCAAAGCCGATCACTTTGCAAATGGGATTATTTGGGTATCATAGTGGAGACGTGTGTCATAAGCATTTGCTTGTGCAAAGCACCCGTGTGTAGTGCAAAATTGACATAGCAATGGCTTACTATAGTAAATAACAGCTTTTATTTTTATATGTATTAAGTAAAAAATCTCTGATTCCAACATCCCTCGATTTAAATAATGTATGGCGTGTATATAGAGAAACGTGAGCTGTAACGGAGTGCTCGATCTGGGACCGGAGATTGAATCTACGTAAATCAAGACGAACGACCGCTAAACTTCGACAATGAGTAATGATCAAGATTTCCATGCTAATATAGATCACATGTAACGTTACCTTGCGATATCGATTTTCTAAGGCATTTGTTCCAATATAGTCTACATATTAGGTACGTACCATAATATATTAACGATGGGCGATTTTAGCAAAAAAAAACAATCGAAAAAATCGAATTTTCGAATACTAGCAATCTCTCAACTGTCGTGACTTTTGCAGGTCTATAACTTATATTATAGAAAAACATACATTTCGCCCACCTGTAGATAAATTTACATAGTTGTACTGCTAATCTACCCACGTCGGATCAGGTTTCTATTACTAGTATTAAAGATGATGCTCATATTGTAGCCAGTGATAATAAAGAATGTATGAACCTATCTGATAGAGAAGCTGGTTTATTAGGCACCTTAACCATCTAAAGTGTATTCAATGATATTTTACTGGAATTTCGCTATCTTAATAGTTGTAGCGACGCGCCCGATCGTAAACCTTAAGCTACCGTGCCCCTTCTTTGCTGACTGAAGTTATGCGAGTGAAGTTTAGTGCGGCACGTAAAAATTGGATTATGAGTTGATCAGCTCAAAGAAGAAAGTAATATATGAATTTTACTCATATTTTCATACAGCTTAAATTTTATGCTTTCGTCCACTCTAAAAGGGTTTTCCATTGTTACGACTTAAATATGTTATGTGCTCCCTTAGCCTGCAGTGTTCCTCTTGAAAAGAATTTTATGATATGTTTAGGGATTCCTTATGTGATGTGTAATTTGAGTCATACGGAGATCATTTGATTTGAATATAGATAGATATCTCTGATATATTTAGGGCACTTAGAATCAGTTTCGGATTTTACTATTAAAGTACACAAATTTTCCAAATTAATTACTTACCTAATCTAACAAAAACCTACGCATACAAAATATTTGAAGCCAATTAGGCTGTTTACCGACTACAGATATAAGCAGAGAGAACGTAATTGTAAAAAACGAAAAAACGTAATAAACGTAGTGATTACATTCTCTCTGGATATAAGTGAAAACCTAAAACTACTAAGCTACATTAGCCTATATTTAGTACCTCAAATTTGTAGCACCGCGCTAACTCGTAGCAGCTACGAGTTAGCGAAGTTCCATACTCTTGTGTTACGTTATATGTTGCCGTTTATATATATACAAATATTATGAGTATATATATATATACTCATAATATTTGTCGTTTTTTTTTTATTTTTTGTATTTCTTACCTGCATTTAAGTTTCTTAAAAATACTTCGTTTAGTTTCTTGTGAATATAAGAAAGTTAATAAAACAATTCAATATTTAATTTCGAAGTGTTGCTAATTGCTTAACGAAACTTCACATTTATTCGACTGATTATTGCTAAAAAAATTAATGTTTGTTTAATGTTTTTAAATAAACTAATTCGAGATTTGCAGAAAAATATGATAAAATCGTTTTAGCATAATAAAACAATTACACTTCGACGCGACGATTCGAGCTTGATACTTATATAAGTTAAAATATAAGTCTTAATTTTATTAAGTTTAGAGTTATTTTAATAATTAGTATCCTGACAGTCTTTTGTTTTGCTTGTCCTTTGTTAAGTTATGAACACGGCTAAGAATTATATTTAAAAACAATTTTCTTCTATTTACTTTTTCATTTTGCTAAATGTGTTAACATTTAAATAAAAGAGACCTTGCGTAGTCGAATATTTTAGTTCTTTTTTTCTCATTATGTAATATTTTTTACTAATCCTTAATTGGCCTTATTTTTTTCGCTCTTTATATATTTTACCATTTTATTAGTAGTTTAACTTTATTAATAATAAATGTTTATATTTTCTCTTGGTTATTATTTATCATCATCATTATCATTCTTAAGATATCAAAGTTGACCTTACGGTAGATCGTTAAACCCTTTATGGGCTTTTGTTCAAACCATCATCAACGTTTTTTATAAATAAATAAATCATTTATTTTTACTTCTGTCCGTCAACCAGAAGTAACTGCATTACCATATTAGCCATAGAACATCGACTGTTGATTATTAGGGCCCAAAGAGCCCATTTGCATAGGTCCTTTATCAAGTCTTTATCTAGATTTAATCAAGTCGTGAGTCCAGCGAATAGGGGCGTCCAATATTCCATGCTCCCATGTCCAACCCAATCAATAACCTTTATGGGCTTGTCTTTAGATGTTTTTTGAGTGTGAACTCAAAATTGTCATACGCAACTACGGAACCCTACACTGCGCGTGGCCCGACACGCGCAGTGTAGGACTTGACCTGTTTTTGTTTAAGATTAATAACTAAACACCACAATATGCTGGGAAGTTTAATTTGCACATTATAATTATTTGATTGTTTTGTCCAGGGAGAAAAAGGCAGTTCTGAGACAAGGCGTGCATTTACTAATAAAAGAAAAAGTTTAATAACTGGCCAAGATTTAATTTATAAAGTTTTGTTTCTTCTTCATCATGAAACAGGTTCATGGCTTCGCTTTATTCATTCTGTATTCTTTAAAACTGCGCAGTATGATAAACAATTAAATTTTGCATTACTTATTTCGGAATATTGATCAATATCCACGAAAGGGAGTAAGTGATTACTACTTGATAATCCTAGTCTTGATAAAGCATTTTTGTTTTCTGTTGTTACCTAGTAAAGTTTCTTTCGGCTTTATACTAAATGTATATAAAGCTAGTGACATATTCAAGTTTAAAAAATCCCTCGTACCTTTATATATTATTTATAATGTTATTAATAATTTTGAATAATAAATATACGAAATATTTGATTACTAACAATATTTTTTTATCTATCAAATTGAATTATTCAAAAACAGAACGTGTTTCAAATATTAAAATAAAATGTTACACGTTCATTTTTATGTAAAATGAACAAACATTCGAATGATCACAGTTTAATTGATCTCTTGCAATAACGCTGGTTTTCGAACAACAACATAGTGACAAAGTGCTGTGGATAAATAATTTACTGTAAACAATTGTACAAATACAAGTGTCAATATAATATTATAACATGTATCGTAACGTCTAAAGGTTGTTCTATGCGTAATTTAATGATTTACATAAATATTTAAAAGTAAAATTATTATTAGTGATCCTGCGAAGATTGAAACTCGATCTAAGTGAAAATTGTTTGTAATTAAAAACTAAATATTATATGACATGTAATGTCATCATAACTAAGGTAAACAATTTATGTAGCGGATTTTTCAATACTTGCAAAAGGCACATAGAAACTTCAAAAACGTGTGTCCAAAGCGTTTTCCATTAAGGACGGGTCGATTTTAAAATTGAATAAAAATGTTGTATATGAGTTATGAATAAGGTTTTATCTTTATTTGAGAGCCCTATCAATGACATTATGTGTGAATAAAATAATTATTCAAATGGCCGCCGCGGCATCGCTGGGTGACGCGTAATCAAAAGGTCTAGTTTTCGATGACTTCGGCGCATAAATCACAATTTGATAGATAGCATCGTTATGTTGTCTTTCAGGGCCGCGGTGGTTTACGGTTTATTTGCATAGATACGCGACTCAAAAAACTACACAAGAAAGTCTAAAGGGGTCTAATCACACAACCTTGGTGTACAATTCACGTCGGCTCGGCGCGAGATAATCATACCATGAAATCGCTCATGCAGAATATCGATTGTGTCCTGAGGTGTGTGGCATGTAGCGGCAAACCATGTGTCTTCAGTTTCCACATCATACAATTCAGGCCACATGAAGTTGATGACATCGACCTATAGCGATCCCTGTATCATTTTTGAAGAAGTACAGACCGACGACGCCTCCAGCCCAAAATGGTGCGCCAAAATGGCTGCTACTAGAAAATATCCATTTTGATAATAAGATTTTAATATTTTTAAAATCAAGTTTAAATTATTTTCACGTGTTGCTCAACGCTGTAACTTGCCATAGTGATTTGTCTTTTATGACTGTTTAAAATACTATATTTGACTGAATGTAAAAGAAACAAAATGGGCGCCATAAGTAGTCAAAATCCCTTACATCAATGAGTTAAATACATGGCAGTGTGTGATAGTTTTATTAATTAAATTATATTGTATTTTACAAACATTATTATTAAAAGATATTAGCGTTTTGCACTTCTCTTACACATAAACCACAAGTGTGACAAATTTCGTACTCCTACGTCCGCGCAATTTTCGTGAAAATATTCCGTATAAAATCATTATGCGACTCGGATAATATCTCTAAATAGCAGGCTTAGCTGTTAGTCCGGTGCGAGGTAATGTCGGATTCGTCGAGAAACAATTCTTGTACGTGATCGCACCTTGTATCCCGCGGGAGATTCTCATTGATATATTGTTATAGTGGAATTGATGTACTTAGGAGTCTCGGATAAACCTTTTCTACTCAGTGTATAAATCTCTGGAATGATCGGAATTATCTTTTATTACGTACAAGTTCAAGCAATTTCTGGTGCTATTCGTAATTGTTGGGAGGTAGTAACAGAAAGCATAATTAAAGATTGCTGAACGTCCATATTATACGTGCTCCATTTGATATTGCGTTTTACAGGCATAACTGACTACCGAGATAGAGGTTTTTTTTCTTTATTTTCAATATATCATACTTTTTTGAGCCAAATTTCATAATTCTAGGTCAGAAATAGTATCCTTTAGGATTTCTTAACATCTGTACAGAGAAAGGATGCAACGGTCAGAGAGACAAATGTGCAAGAAATAATCTTTATTGCTGTTCAAAATAAAAAATCTTTTACATCGACAGACTGGAAAAACAACAATTTTGATCAAAGACGACACATACATTTTTATCACTAGGAGCTCGTATGTATTTCTTTCACATTAGTTATCTAAAACTACTTATGTACCAAGTAAGTAGCAGTCGTCAATCCACCGTTTATGACTGCCGATGCTATTAACTATAAACTGCACCTCTGAAGCTTCATAATGATGAACACCGTACAGAATATAATTGGGTTAATTCGTTTCGGAAAAGCTTTGTCATTTTTATTTTATTATGGAGACCGCACGCCATATTAAATTGCCGAATACTTGACAGAATTCATAAATAAATGACTATATGTATAGATGTTAATAATCTTTGGAGAACTTGTCATAAATTACGGAAGAAAATCTAATATTAGCGGGAAAGATGTAATTATGCTTTAAAAGTTTAAAGCTTCACAATAGATCCTTATTGAAAGTATTTGTTAGTTCTTAAGCTACCTCTTAAATCAGGTAAATGATTATATTCACGGGATAAGTGTAAGGCGTAATAGCATAATGATATTTTTGATAGTATAAGAGGGTAAACGAGAAGTTGGAGTCATGACTACCAACGCCCATAGAATATGTATGTATGTAGCCGAATTGGGCAGGCACGACCGAGGATGTACTTCTCGCGTACACGAAACCGGCGCGGAGTGACAACAAAAATCCAATTATACCGAATTCGTGTACGGTGCAATGAAATCGGCCACTTGCTATATTTCTGCATTCATTATTAAAACAACAACCAACTGTAGCAGTTGGTTGTTGTTTTAACACACAAACAACAATTTAACAACAACCACTATCTGGGCTACATTTATCATAATTGATCAGATCGGAAAGAGATCACGTCGGAACTTCAACAGCGATGGTGTTTCGAAACATTTAAGATATTTGTATCGCTTACAATTCTTCTGAGCATCCGACGGGGCAGAAGACAAATGTGGTACTACCACGCGACTGACCGCCATTAATTAGAAGTAACGCGCGCCCCCTCGGACAGCTATCTGTCAGCGAACACGCGAATGCATGTTCCACCACAGATGAAATAAATAAAGATAGTATCAAGTGCACGCTAAAGTTTTTAGCGAGTAACTTATGTTACCCAGTTCAGAAAACAAATAGTCTAGGCGTGTTCACTTCGTAAAGAATCGTAACATTGTTTTCACCAGTTGTCTAGCTTGGGTTTAAATGTTGTGTTTTCTTTATAATTTGTATTTCAGTTGCGGCAAACGTACTGCTGACTGCTGTTTATACTATTCACTGTTTATTTAGATATTTACAATCTAGAGATATAAGATAAGTGATTGCCATCCGCACAGGGTAGACTTTTTTTTTCACTATGGTACAGGGGGTCAAACGAACAGTCGGGGCGATTTTCATATCTACCGACTCTCACAAACATTCGCATAGAGGCTATACAGATGGGGTGCCCTCCTTTCTCCTCTCACCTCCACGGACCACCGGCTACTTACACACCGCACGAAACGAGACAGCATAGCCGTCACTTAACTCCGGTCTCTGAAATGATTTGACTTCGATGTCATAACCTCTATGCTGATATTTATGGAAGCTTTAATCTCTAGAAGGTGGTCCCTTCTACCTAAACTGTACAAATTTGTACAAATTGTAAGGAATTTATCTGTTACTTTTTATGACTTATACATTGGAGCCGAAATGTGTCGGCTCGACCGGAAAAGTACCTCTCGTTCACGTATCAAGTGTGGCCCGAAGCCTCAAGTGTTTGTGGTTGTCGCGTTTCGTACCATTTATGAACTTAGAGTCCAGTTAACTTCAGGGGGATTGATTAAAAGAGAACAACGTAGACGGGTTACATTCACAGATGTGTAAAGTGTGTTATCATTCACCTAAATACTTATTGTACCTTCAACCGTACTGTATTAGATTTTGACTAGAATAAATATAATAGTCAATAATCAGTATATTTTATTGAGAAACATAACAACAATACAATAGATTGTTAATTGAACCTCGCACTTCGTAAAGCCGTTAAAATTGGCTCGTATTTAGACGGAAATAGAAAATATAACGAGCGAGTATTTGTGAGCTTAAAAGTGACTTAAAGAAATCAAAGATTTTCTCTAAAATCTGTTTTCGTTTGAGATAATGTTTAAGTTATTATGTATACCTACTAACGATTTCCTCTGGCTTTTTTTTTTAATAGCTTATGCTATTATATTCTAGAATTCTATTCTATTTCGAGAAATCAGAGCCTTTTGATGACTACCGACGCCCATGGACATTCTCATGATTGTTATGCAGATGCGTTGCCCTCCTACGAGAAGAGTAATTGGAAAGTAATTTAAGTAGAATATAGAGACTATTCAAGCGCGATTAATCTTAATTAATGAGTTCTTATATTCCGACTTGTTATTAAGTCGATATCGAACTACACCCACTTCTGAGGTGCGCCGGCATTCAATCAAATCGAAATGGAACACGACTTTAATTTAGCACGTAGCGATGCATGATGTAATATTTGAATAATCTTTTTTTTCTTTTCATAGAATGTTTTTAATTAAATATTTTGTACACTCTGTATATAATTTAAAAAAAAACTTTCTCGTCATTGCGCATGTGCACGAAATTGTCAATGAGGAGACGTTTAGTTGCAGAAAAGGTGGTGTGGAGGGAACTTGAGGTCTTTTAATTCCGCGTAGGTGTAGAGCCGTAGAGTTATATACATTATACAGTCCCAACTAGTCAAATGGATCAGGCCTCTTGCAAGTTGTATAGTGCATTACTTATAAATATTATTTCAAACAGAAAGGTGGAGCAATTACACACACAATACTTTCGTAATACGTAGAATCACATAAACGTTACAAAGTATCTGAGTGCATTTTGCTAGGCGTTGAAGTTTACTAATACATTGGTGAAGTACAATGCCATACTCTACCAATACTAGTACATATATAATAGGACAATAATACACTAAAAATATATCACTATAATATGTAGGTCTATTCCACATGCATTGCACTCTATGTGCACTAATTTTTACTACAAATTAAAGGAAATGCCTCAAAAAGGCTTAAACTCATCCGAACTGTAAGAAATTTGATTGGCTGCGTGCAGAGACTTCTGGAACTTTCCGATAGTTATGTGGCATCCGGGTTGTGCTTGCGCCATGCAATCAGTATCCTATTAATAATATAAATGCGAAACTCTTGTCTGTTACTCCTTCACACACTGCTGTACCGATTTTCATCAAATTTGGCTCACAGATAGGGATTAACACATAGGATAGTTAAAACATGTTCCTATGGGATGCAATGGGATGAATTTATTTTTTTCATATGATCGAAATTTACACGGGTGAAACGGCGGGGTGCAGCTAGTATTTCATATGACAAAAGATGCGCCGATTTTAATAACGCTCCGCTTTGTATATTTAGTTTCATTTTTGCGTATTTCAATTAAGACTGGCAGACTTTACTGCAAGTAAAAAATGTTGGCTGGCGTCGGTAGTTCTCTACAGGCTCCGACTGATGTTGACCTTGGGGGGTAAACCAGCAGTCTAGTCTCCTAGTCTTCTACTAGTCTAGTAAATATACTACAAATATTAATTTAGCGCTATAGCATATTATGCAACACGGCCACACAAAAGCACAAAAACTTGTATCGTTACAGTTCATTAAGAGGATAGTTGGGAGAGCAGTTTGCGCAGCTCGCGCTTGACCTAATTAGCTTTCGCTGTCACTGTGATGAGGATTCTTTTGTTTCCTCTTTTGTTCTCCAGGAACTCGGAGGCAATTAATGTTTCATATTATCGTCTTCACTTTATTATACTGTACTATTACTAAATTTTATCCTACATCATGTGATATAAGATACAATTGTATATA
>LUGF01055710.1:183232-200492 GCA_001625245.1 Calycopis cecrops | reverse complement strand
TAGTATTAATTGAGAAAGTATTTATAAAAAATCGACTGACATTTTAAGTACATAATTGTCACTTAATTTAATCTTTTATAATAACTATAATATAGTACCTATAATATGCGATTCTAAACCTAAAAGTTTTCATCAATACAAAATGTGCAAAAATACGCAGATGTATGAAACAATTTGTACGTTTCGCGCAAGGGTCGCCGAATTTGCATAATCACCGTTCATTGGCGTGTCCGTAATGAAATATTATGTGATCAACAATTTTGTTTCTAGTACTGAACAAGGCACGGATGTGAGACGTTCATTATTTTCAGAACCTGACTCCATAGAGGACAGATACTTAAATGAGGTAGCTGGTGATCAAACGGATTTTTCGTGTAATGGGTAGGATAATCTTTAATTAACCAAATGCCAATGTCTCTGGCTTTTGAATAATGATACAGTATCTATTGAGGCATTAGGACATTACTTTGAGACTGTAATAATAGAAAGCTTAGTCTGAGGTCTTAAATATCATGTTAGCCTAGAGCTGAGCTTAATACCATAAGGCTGCGGGTACCATACAAAGTTATATAAAAATAATACATTTTATATGACTTGACTTAATTCAAATGATCCCTAAATTGGACAGAGGGTGCCAGCAGTGAATTTTTTTCTTCATCTGTATTGAACTTCGCATTTCACCTAATTCCATTCCCGGTGCAGTTAACTTTTTCAAGTACAGCTTGGCGCCATTTTGTATAAGACAGCGCCGTTTGCTTTTACCCGAGATGTTATAATACCACGATTAATTTTTTATATAATGGGCCGCGCTATGAGATAGCTCCGATTGCTCGTTTGTACCCTTGAACAGATGAGAAATAGGTGCTATCTGGTTATTCATAGCATAGGACGATATAAATAAAAGTAATTACCTACTAAAGTGAATGGTGATTTGTTTCATCATCATCATCATCATCATCAGCCTATTGCAGTCCACCGTTGGACATAGGCCTCTCCCATAGCACGCCACTGGCCTTGATCTTGGTGATTCGTTTGTTACTGATTTATTATCGTATTTGAATTGGTTACAGCTCCCTTAGCCATTGAAATATTTTACGATGTATTTCAATAGTATTAAGCATTGTGTTGATCTATGCCACGATGTCATGCCGCAACACAGTGCCTTACTATTACATATTGAAAGAGCTCTGTTAGGGTTGCATAGTTTTTAGGGTTCCGTATCTCAAAGAGAAAAAACGGAACCCTTATAGGATCGCTTAGTTGTCCGTCTGTCTGTACGTCTGTCAAGACCTTTTTCTCTAAACGCGTGAAGGGATTAAGCTGAAATTTTTGTCAAATACGAAGGTCAGTTACGTCTTGATGCCTTGAAAATCACACTTCTAAGTTAACGAAATAAAAAGTTACAGCCAATTATGCACAAATTTTGTATGAAAACGTACTTTGTCGAAAACCTAAAATTATCGGGTACTTCCCGTTGACCTGGAGTAGTGAAATTTGGCAAGAAGTAAGAACTTATAGCACATATATAAGAATAAATCTGTTAAATAGTAAATTATATGTAGATCATTGGAAAAATCATTATCAACTTATAACTTATTCGCCTGACAAAAGTGTGACGCAACCGTCTATTTAGACGGTTGCGTCACACTTTTGTCAGGCGTTTTCGTTAACTTAGAAGTGTGATTTTTTCAAGGCATCAAGACGTAACTGACCTTCGTATTTCACAATAATTTCAGCTTAATCCCTTCACGCGTTTTAGAGAAAAAGGTCTTGAAAACCATGCATTACGTTTGGATTGTTCTTCCAATTCATACGGAACCCTCGGTGTGCGAGTCGGACTCGCACTTGGCCGGTTTTTTATGGATTATAATACATGATACAACAGAACATAATAAGTAAGGATCAAAATACTATTTTTCAATTCACCATAAAATTCTTTTTTATTACTTTTTACTACGTTCGAAGACTCAAACATTACATGTTTACATTTATTTCTCGTCATATTTTGAACAACTGATGTTTTAATTTAAGTACTTATTTCAATAGCTATCATAGCAAAAAAGTGTTAGAAAATCATTATAATATATGTAATGATGATGATAATGATTTTCTATTACATTGTACACGATTGTAACTAATAATTATAAATGTTATGTTAATTAGGTATGTTTTGGTGTGCATATTGCATATTTTTTCTATTGACGTTCTGTACGATACTAAATTACGGCTTTAACTATATTTAAAGATGTTCTTAAAACCATCTAATACCACTAATATATTGCATTTCAATCTTCCTTAATTCAGTGTTAAATGTGTTATTAACTACAGATAATTGTATCCTAATTATATACTATTTTTACTCCTTTCCACGATTTATAATTGCGCTTGCAGAAACTGGGTAAATTCCATACATTTATAATTTTAACGATGCTAATTAAAAATTCGTCTTCCTACGAATATTTGAGCTGCGCTGAATGTGTGTCAGGTGTGTACTCGCCGTGCGATACTGAAACAGAATGTCACGAAACTTATTGAAACTTGAAAATTACCTGTGATAATGAAAGGTGTTATTTTCATAGTGATTAATTAATTAATCAATGTAAGTATGAGTCACGTGTTTGGCCCATGTGACCTCAATCCACACTTATGCCACCTTATTATGTCCAAAGTTAAATTGGTATTAACTTTTATGTGTACGTACGTATGTAGGTACGTAAGTAGTCATGGAAATATCTCTCACTCACATAATACGACTACAAGACTATACTGTTCCTTTGTAGGCTTATGAGTATCTGCAGAGCCTCTATCTACCGGTGTAAATATGTGTATGTTGTAAGTAATACAAAGCCTTAAGGTGTGATTTGATATATAAAGATATAGTTGATGGATCTGTATTATTTAATCAAAATATATATTAAGATACTTATAACATGCTGTGATTTTAAGTGCAACGCGTCGAAATGTTAAATGTAGCGAATATGTAGCATATTTTATACAATATCCGAATGCTACGCACTTCGTAGTGTTTGCTACGAACTGCGTAGCAAGCGCAACTTGCTGGATAGAGAGAGTGCAATAGAGAGAGGTTATGAATAAGACCTCTTTCGCCGCTGGGAATAGATTAAACCGCAACTTCAATGTAAGACGCCAATTCAGGGACAAAAATGTATAAATTTAAAAATGACAAAAATATAAGAATGATACTTAACATGTGTCACTAAATTTTAGAGGATTTGGCAGCATGAAATCTAAGCTTAAGTTAGTTTAACTATCTCTTAGACATGGCGAAAAGTGGGTTAAACTTATCGGAACAGTACGAAACCAAAGAGTCGGCGAGTCTTGTAAGTCGTCTTGCTATTGGAGGTGTTATCTTTTGCGGTTGTTTCGTTGTTTGTGTTACATTTTGTGTAGGTGGTTGTACACAAAATGTAAAATTACAATCTAAAATCTGATGGCGCCTTTTTTTGTTTACTGTTGTTAGTTTCGGGTTATAATTAGTTTTAATTTGTTATTTTTATTTCGTACGCCTTCGGGTTGCGTTTGAATCAACTATCATTTTGTGTTTTAAGTATTTTGCAAGCCTTTAAGTAGACCGGTTAATTTTTTCTCTTGGGAAGCAAATTTTTTTTTTTTAGCAAATTAATTATTGGGCGATTTGAAGATTTACTGTTTACTTTGTTAGTATGCATTGCATGCGTTCGTGACGGACGGGCGGCGAGACGCTCCTTGCACACTTGAAGCCGGGGATGGATTGTATATTCAGAAATAGGTCAAATTTAAAGGGGGGATTGGACGCGTAAGGGGTTCCCCCTTCTCCTCTGAGGATAATCTTGGAGACGATAATTCTATCTCCATGCCATAGATAAACTAGATAAACCTAATTACAGCCTTAGGAAAGTTAGAATTGCACTAAAATGTGTGTATGAAATGAATGAAATGGAATGAAATCCAAATATTTTTATTCAAAATAGAATTATAAAAAATACTTTTTGAACGTGAAAAATTACATCTTTTATAGATGTAATTTTTATACGCCCCTACGATAAGATCCTCTAAAAATTCGTCGCCGGCCTTCATACACTTTTAATTATGAATGTGTCCTTTTTTAAATAAAATAAAAGCAGTTCACATTTTTCGTCACCTCAAAAATAAAAAAAATATTGATGTAATTTTTTATTGCATATGGGGGCATATAACGAAAGATGCGTTGCTCTCCTTTCTCCTTTCTCCTGTACGAGTCACTTGAATGTCACCTATCGAATGAAACACGAAAAGTGTAATATTTTGATATTGTAACAAAGACACTTAATTGTTTCTCGTAAAATAAATACAATACTTTTGTAAATTTCAAGAATTGTCACTGTTTCGACAATTTATAAATGTCCGCCTGCGGCAAATTTGAAATATCTCTGGTTCTTTGTTTCAATAAAAGGACGGTACAAATCAGCTTTACGCAGGAAACGATTCACGGCGGAAACTCTGCTGGGGAAATATCTTTGAAATAAACGTGAATAAATAGGGACTTGGGAGATTAAAAGAGGTCGCGTTGATATATGGTGCCGACCCCTCGTCCTTGAGTTTAGCGCTAGAAATGTAACAATCAAAATAAGTATTTTTGTTCACTGGTTTGTATATTTAAAAATAACGGGATATGCTGTTTACTGACTGTGTTAATATTTATATTTTTATATGGATAAAGAAACAATATAACTCTTTTGTTAAATTACCACTTATATCCATTATGGTACATATAGTTTACCCCGATAACATGTCATCATCCGTACTCTCACTAGCTAAACTTAGATAAATTGATAAATAGATATAAGGTTTATTTGCTATAACAAATAATATAATAGAAGAACAAATATTAAAACTAAATTAAACATGAAAATCCTTTTATTATAATACACTTTTCACTATAACAAATATATATTATACACATACGTGATGTGGCAATGCAAATGGGTAACTCAGTGCAAATGATTTTTCAATTAATATACACTGATTTTCAACTGAAAATGCCCATTTTCATGGAACTGCGCTTAACAGCATTGTCGTCTCTTCACTGATATTATTTTAACGAAATTTAAACCGACTCGATGTCGTCGCTACACTGAGAGTGTAACATATATTACCGAACAGGACACACTCAAAAATTATTTAACTAATAGAATCTATCGACTAGTGAGATGTAGTAGTATGCATTGCCACTAGTCCGGCACGACTAAGCAAGTACACCCCACAAACATTATACCGTCGCAAAGTGACAGCTATGTTTTCGCGTTTCGAACGGTATGTGGGTTTCACGTGGTACATTGTAGAGCCAGAGGGAAGAAGACAAACAGCTGAATAGTAATTATATTGATGATCATGGGGATCGCTAAGATTCCCACTGCTCGTTTGCCCGCTAATACTACAAAAATAAAAAACGCAATGGGTAGGCAACATTTAATAATGTTTATTTATTTATTACACTAGCTTCTGCCCGCAGCTTCGCCCGCGTAGATTTCGGACTTCAAAAATGGAGTTATTATACATATAAACCTTGGGACATGATCGTTATGGCTCGGAACGCTTATATTACAGCAGTGATAAAGTATACTATTCGCTAAGCTATGTTGCTGATGAACATTTTAAAACTTTCGCATCCTCATTATAACTTTTATAACATGTGCTTAATACGTTTGATCTAATTTTATGAATCATCATTCCGTTGATTATCTCATATGAAATATAATAATCTTGTTTATTAAACATAACATGGGTAAAAATAAAATAGGAATTTCTGACGGTCCTAAGCCCGTATAAAGTACGAAGGAAAACGAGTATGTCTATGTAGATATATAACTACACTCAAGTCGTGGGAGGTTAATGGGCAACAGCTGATGTGTGCGTAGTCGAGAATTGTTCATGCAAGCTAAGTGAACGAACTGACAGAGCATTACTTTTATATAACTTTTTATAGTTAGTTGTCAACCCGTTTGATAGCTCTATAGATTATGCACATTTTACTACATACTTCGTTTCAAATAGGAGCATAAAATCGCAGTGTTAATATGTTTTTGTAGTATTCTTACTTAAATTAATAATAAGCGTTTTGGTGTAGAAAAATTTACAAAAGGGATTAAATAAATATAAGCTGATCATCTGTTAGGGACACACTCTCATTAGTTTATGCTTTAAACGTAGAAAATACATTTTGAACGTCAAAGTCAATCAATTAAACATAATCCCCCTTATTCATAAACGTTATTTAATTTTTAAGTATCACTTTAAGAAAATTCTTATTTATAAACTCTATTTAGAGCTAAACACAAGTTTAAACTGTCACTTAAATAGTTGTCAATTTAATCAGCCTCACACCCTTGTTTAAAATGTTTAAGTAACAAAATGGCTGGGAATGAACAGCTGATTTGCATAATATTATTGACAGTGTCAAATTTGTTTTTCTTATTTAATTTCTGGCGTCTAAGGAGTATCTAGATACTCCTTTCGTGATTTTTGACAATATTACCTATTATAATTCTATCGACGAAACCAATTTTTACTAAAAAGTTGCAAGTGGTAAAAAAGTTAACTAATGTTGTCAATGCAATTTTTAAGTAACGTTTATGAATAACAATTTTTTAAACCATTACTTAAGGCTTAATTAGTGTCTTAGTAAAGTATTGTTTAAGATGCTGATTAACTCGTTTTTATGAATAAGGCGGAATATGTTTAGATTTTTTATTGAAAAGCCTTCGTTGTGATTATGACGTCATAAAATAATCTAAAGATACGACATTTTAGTTTTTGTTTCATTATTCGAATTAATGAATGATTATTTTCTTTAATAATGCTATCGTTGAAATGGAATATTTCAGAAACGGGCAGTAATTGTCCACATTGTTACTTTCCATAAAAAACAAGATATGATGTGGCGGTTCTGCATGTTTTCAATTATTTTTTTTTTATTTTCAAACCATATTTTGCTCATAATAAATAAGAATAACATACAAATTTTCGTAAGATACAATAAGGACAACTTCCATACAAAAATCAGCAATCAGCTCCTTGGACCCAACGAAAATAGTAGTTGTTTAGCGATTTGTACTATTTTATCGGTTATAGTTAAAATATTTGTTCTGCGATTTAAGATAAAATAAAAACTTTAGTACTAACTCTTGCCAACCACACGAAACGGAACACTATTTAAACTTCTCGTCGATGCTTGCGGACAGTTTTTGGCACCTCCCTGATCGCGATGACCTCAGCTGTGTAAAATCTATATAAAAATTAACCTACACTTGTTTTACTACCTGTCTGGATTTTTATATAATTATTTCATAACATTTAGATAATCTTATCATAAAAAAAAATCATGTCACTGTATCTGTTCGGACTACTTTTTTAAAATGACGTAACGTCCAGGATTTTAATCAAATTTTGCATAAATTAATAACTTTTTCAACTGAAGCCAAAAGGAAATAAATAAATAAAACTATTTTATCGCCTAAGGCAAAGCGTGGATAATACTAGATTAGCGTGTAGATACTTAATATAAAAATGTCGTATATAAATTTGATCTGAATTAATATTCTCTTAAAATCATTAAAATCTATTAAAATTAAACCACATGCACATACTGACAATTAGCTACTAGATGTTCAAATATCTTTAAGAAATTATATATTATTAAACGGACACCTTAGTCAATCTATACACAGTACTACCAAGAAATAAATCATGGCGGTAGTCCCTAGCGGGTTTGTCAATAGTTTCTATTGACAAGCAATATCGTAAATCATTGTTTACGTAACATCTTGTATGAAATAATTTTAAGGGAGCATTAAGAGATTAGAATTTTGTACAGAAATATTTGTTCTAAAACGACTTATTTAACTCTCAAATAGATATGAAGGAACAGCGAAATGTTGAGGATTTTTATTGACTTTATGTTGTACGATGTCAAAATGGTCTATTTTTAGGTTTGAGTAATAATTTTCTTTAAAAAACCTTTATCAAAAAACGATTCCTTATTTTTGCGCCATTGAGTCTATGCGTAGAAGACTTTAAATACGCAGATGTAAATCAAGTTTTAAATAACGCAATTGAAAATGAAACAAGTAAATATTTAGCTCAATATAATATTATACGCTATGCTTACTTTCTTTACCTCCTAATAATAGGGAATATGCATGTATTTTTTTATATTTTTAAATGATAATTTACATAATTACATTAATGTAAAAAAAATACCAGCGCTGAACCAACAATATTAAGTTCAAAAAAAATGTTTCAAATTAGTAGGCCGATAACAGCGTGTGTGTACATTAATTACTAAATAAAATAAATAAATAAATAACAGCTTTTTAAACGATCGCCATTTTGCCGCGCTGACATGACGTCACGCATCATAACAACCACCAATGGCAATGCTCCAATGCTCTGTGACAATCACATTATTATGATATTTGACGTCACAATTCGTGCCGACCAAAGGCGTGCGTTTCACCTAATTCAATCTTCCCGCACAATTTTTGCACTTTTCAATAATTATTTTCTGGTTGAAAACAAAATTATACAAAAAAATATTAATACGTACGCACTTCTACAGGAAAAGACTTTACATAGAAAAAAATTATTATTATTAGAATCATACGCATATTCTCTATTACTAATTCCCCTTGCCTGAAATCTCTTATTGCGTCTTAGACGCAATAAGAGATAATTCCGACCATTCCAGAGATTTATATACCAAGTAAAATAGCTTTATCCGAGACTCTTACTTAGTACATCTTTTCCGCTATAATAATATATCAATGAGAATCTCCCAAGAGATACAAGGTGCGATCACGTATAAGAATTGTTTTTCGACGAACCCCATATTACCTCGCACCGGACTAACACTTCTTCGTCTCTGGAGATATTATCCGAGTAGCAGGATGTGAAACGTTTTTATATATACGATGGCAAGCAGTTTTTATACAAATGCATTCAAAACGTGTTATGTTTGTATTAGGTATTATTAACTGTTTCACGTATCATAATTTATTACTGAAATATTATAGTTATAATTAATTGGTTGATAAGAAGTTTAAACATATAGTTTATTAACTACACGTATTTAAAATATATAGTGTATATGATATTGATATGGACGATGTTTATTATCGTCCATACCAGTATCATTTTTGACTTTCACCCATTTGAAGCAGCTAATAATTCAAAATCATTCCATCCTGAATATTTTGTCTCATTTCATTCCATCTCGAGAAAGAAGCGTATGCTTAAAAAAGTGAACCTAACTTGGACATATACACGTCAGGACTTCATTACCGCAAATAAAATTTATAAAAAAAAATATGTTATTTTATAGAGAGGCAAACGACCAGTCAGAGCCTTTTTATGGCAGCCATAAACAACCGCAAAAGATTGTGAAGGTGTGTTGCTCTTATTCCTGATTTAGCCTCCATGGGCCACCGAAAATTCTCACATCGCACGAGAAGCGACAGCACACCAATAATTTTACATCGATGTAGTGTGAGATGTACCTTCCTGATCATTCCACCCCAATTCGGCTACACGGCACTACGCCTGGACTGAATGACCAGGGGGGTAGAACTATATTTTCAGATATATTAAAAAAATATAAACAATTAATATGTATAGTATTTTATGTTCCCACTAACTAGAGACGATAGCTGCCCATAAAAAAATTTCGTTATTTAGAAAAGCTCAGGCCGTAGATGTGTAGAAATATGATCAGGGTGAAAAAACCCTTAAAAAATCTGTTATATAAACGAGAAGTATCGAAAACGAGAGGTTCGTTAAAGTAATAAGAAAGGAGATTCTTATTAGCTTAACGAACTTCTCGTTTTCTTCTGGTTTAAACCTTCTGGTTTAATATTAAACTTGAAGACGATATCAGTTTTTCGAAATTGAAGTTTGAATATTTTATTAACATTTTTAAACTCACGAGAAAGTAAAGTGAAGTATATTTAAGAAACTTAAATCCAGATAAGAAATAATGTCTTCGCTCTTATTATTATTATTACCATCAGTCTTTGTTACTGCACTGCTGAAAATATATTTTCTTTACTCACCTAAAATATTGTGAGTTTTTTAAGGTATATGTATACATTATAAGCTCATATAAGTCATGATTTTTAAGTTCTACGGAAGGAAGGCTACAAAATTTTAGGAAAATATCATAATATAATGATTATTGAAGTGTAAATAACTCATGATGTTAGGACTGCGACAAAAAATTTGAGTTAGAGTGGTGTACTTGTATTCAGTATAAGTTTGTTGTACTAAATACAGGTTATGGTGTCTGTATAGTTTAAGTTTCCATTGTATATCGCCAGTCGGTGAATAGTAATATAATTTTCATAGAATTACTTTGGATCTATATGTTTTGATTGTATTGTATTAATAACTTCTGAAAGTGCCTCTAAGTAAGCTAAATATCTCAGATATATTTACGGCGATATGTAATACCATCCGTGAAGGACACAAATGACACATCCCTAAATATATCATAAAATTCCTTTTAAGATAGCATATAACAATGAAGGACCTTTCTAGAGTGAATAAAAGCATAAAATTTAAGAATCTCTATGAAAATATGAATAACATCCAGTATATAACATTATTATTTGAGCTGATCAATTCATATTCCAGTTTTTACGTACCGCACTAAACTTTAATCGCATTACTGTAGTCAGCAAAGAAGGGGAAGGTAGCTTAGTCATTAGTGTTTACGATCGGGAGCGTCGCTAACATCATTACGATAGCCAAAATTCGGTAAAATGACATTGAAACCTATTCTTTGATTGGTTAAGTTCCCTAATACACGTGCTAATCTCTCAGATGGGTTTATAAATTGTTTATTATTATCTAACTTAGAATAGGAGCACTATTTTGATACAGGTGATAGAAACCTGATGAATACCCTTCGTGTGAAGACCAAAAGTAGCGCTATGTACAAGAGTGGGCGAGATTTAGAAATTTCTCTCTTTTTTTCTCTTAAGTAGTTTGCTTTGTAGGGTGCCGTGATAAACGAGGAACCCTTATAGTTTAACTAATCGAACTACGTGAAGTTAAAAAACAAAGGCGTAGCAGCTTTTATAACAATTATAATACCCATTTGAATATCAACTTTCGACGGTACGCGGCGCGCTGCGATAAAGCCACGTTTGGTAGTACTTGAATCGAGCGCCCACTGCCTCAAACGCTATGAAAAACCAAGTTATTTTTAAACAATTTTTCTTGACCTTAATTAACAGGAAGAAAATTGAATATTGATTATAAAAATAAATAGCTAATACATAAAAAAATAAAATATAATCCGAGCAACTAAACGTGGTGAGAGTGCCGCGCTGGTTGTGACGTTGCGGTGGCGCGAGCACGACGTGGTTGCTAGGCAACGGCCTATGATAGTAAATGATGGTCCGTACCATCTCCCTTCGTGCGCAAGTTTAACTTGCAATAGGCCGGTTTTTATTTAGGTTATGACTGCAAGTTGATGTCGATAAATAGATTAAATATAACAATATAATAGAAAATTTTTTATTTGTCTACAAATAATTCATTTATTGTTTTAGCTAGGGAGAAAAATATAGCTCTGAGAACAAGGAAATCCTAACAAGAGAACAAGTTAAATAACTGGCCAAGATTGAATTTGCAAAGTTTTATTTGTTCCTCACCGCGAAAAAAGATTGTAGCTTCACTTTACTTACTTTGTTTTCTTTACAATGCAATGTTTTAATTCCTCAGTATGATAAACTTTTCAATTTGTTTTTAATCATATTTAAAATACATTTTTATCACTAATCACATTATAGATAGAAGTATTTCTTTCATAATAATCATCCACTGTTACTTATGAACAAAGTAAATGGCGATCGTCGATCCACTGTTAAATATAAACTGTGCCTCTGAAACTTTGTTATAATAAATACCGTGCACATTATAATTGGGTTAATTAATTTGGGAAAAGCTTTGTCATTTACATATTATTATTTTCAGTAAATCCTTTTCAAAATAAAATGTTTTCAAAGACAGCGCACAATATCAAGTCGTCGAATAATTGCCAAATTCATAATTCAATGACTATGTAAAGCTGTTAATAATCTTTAGAGAACTTGTCATAAATTGCGAAGACAACGAAAATTTAATATAAGCGGGAAAGGTGTAATTTTGCTTTGAAGTTTAGCAAAAGATAATTCTTCCTTATTGAAAGTATCTGTAAGGACTTATTGAGTGCTACCTCTTAAATTAATATGCTTTGAATATAATTTATAGCTGGAATTTAATAATATTTATTGCTTAAGCATAAAAATAATGACATTATGAAATGTATCATAGATTAATTTAAAAAGCAGATATTTCAATAAAATGAAACATTATCGATAAGCCACTGCTTATATTTAATAATTAATATTATACATTTATGAATTAGCTTACAAATTAAGAAGACTGATGATCAGAAAGTTGCAGTTAATGCAAGTGTTATTATGATAGAACTTTTTTTTCAGATAAATGCTGGGGAAATGTCTAGGTCATTTATACGAAATTCCCGTAGATTTAATTAGGTATCCATTTACCGGAAGAAAGTTATGAATCTACCGACGGATTCATGTTACGTCAGTTGCTTTGGAGCGAGAAAGCGAACCCAAGATTCAATTCCTATTGAGATCAGCGCTCACCTTGTTTTCGACCTTGTCATAGCTAGGGTTCACAGCCCAAAGGTAATTCAGACATAATTTACAGATAGACCAAGGGGGCTAAGCTACTTGAAACGAAATATCTATTCTTTGTCTCTTGAAAGGAGAGGTCATTTTTTCTATGTATACTTTCTATAAAGTGCAAGAGGCAGAGACGCTTTCGCGCATCTGTGGTGTGGGTCAATTTCCATTTCCCAGTAGTAGTAGCGTCCGTACGTTAGGAGACTTCCTTAGATAATAAACGTTTACGTCTTGAAGATTATCAGTTCCAGGGAACTTCATATTCGTAGCAGTCGCTGTGGTTTTAGTGGCCAAATGTTAAACATCCCTTTCATGTTATCACTTACCCTGAGATCGTCGCACTGTTAGTTCAGATGATACGGAACTACAAATACTAGGTTGTATACAAACTTCAGTAATAAACATGTTGTGATATATTTGAAATTAGAGTAAACAAACTCATTAATTAATCCTACTAATTTATAATAATCAATGCGAAAGTTTGTATGTTTGTTTGTTTGTTACTCCTTCACGCAAAGACGGCTAAATCGATTTCATGATATTTGGCACACATATAGAGGGTAACTTGGATTAACATATAGGATTGTTTTTATCACGGTTAAAATGTACCATGTGATGATTTTCCATTTTTCACAGGATCTAAATTTACGCGGGTAACTTCGGAGCGCTAGCTAGTGTAGAATAGATTAATCAATGTTACAATGATAAAAAGTTAACTAGAAATAAGGAATTAAAGGTATGGAATTTTATTAAAGACTAGCTGTGCCCCGCGGTTTCAACCGCGAAATCCATATAAATTTCAATACCCTATTTCACCCCCTTCTAAAAATCCTTTCTTAGCGGATGCCTACGTCGCGCGTCGCGTCGTGACATCTACCTGGATGTCAAATTTCAGCTTAATCCGTCCAGTGGTTTGGGCTGTGCGTTGATAGATGGCTATGTCAGGTTTAAGTTTTATATATATAGATAATAGTGTTTATCGATATAAATCAGTGCTCTCTTAGAAACATTTCTCTCTCTTTTAGTAATTCAGATTTTATATTAATATACAAATACAAAGTGAAGTACACTATCACGTTTTGTGCGGTTTGGTAGTAATTGACCATTAGGGTATATAAATAATTAAATGTGCGGATGTTAATTGGTGTAAGTAGTCAGCTGATGACTTCGACTGGTCGTATGTCTCCTTATTTTTGGAACTAAGAATCTTATTAATATTATTCAACTTCATTAAATGACAAAAATCAAAAATGTTAAATAATATTAATTCTTAGAATTTTTAACGAAGAGCTATAGTTAATTGATAATTAAATCTACATGAAACAAACCTATTTGTTACAAAAGCAAATATCGTATAATTTTAACCCATAAATTTAACCGTAACAGGCAAATTTGAACCATATTTAGAGAGTCGTAGAGCGATTTGCGAATGATGTCCTATAATCGGGTGCACGTGGATGGCTTTACGTCATGCTTTATTCCCTAACGATAGGAAGGTAAACGAGGTGTAGGAATTCCTCGTTAAAGCTGTCGTAAAGCCTGTTTAACGCGACGTCATAATATATTTATAGCTTTATTACTTGAAATCGCGTTTAATACGAGTTTTTTACTTGATTCTCAAAATTTGGAAGAAGGACAATGTTTAAGAGACACTTTTTATTGGTCATAGAATTAAATGATTTAAAGAAACACGTTTTTGATAAAAGAGTATACAATTTCTTTCATAATTTTTTATTTTTTTTTCATTTCATGGTACCTGGTGGTATGGTACTCTTGTTCTATGATAGATCATTGTTGTTTTTTTAATCTGATTTTCTTAGATTAAGACTACACACCTGAACATTTCATTGTTTTAATTTGTATAACTTAGATTACATTTGATCTTAAACCACTCTTCTTTTGTTTCTTTCTTTGTCATGTATACATTTGTTTGCGTGCGTGTGTATGTCAGTGAACTCCTCCTAAACGACTGGACCGATTTTGACGAAATTTTTTTTGTGTCTCGAAGGGGAATTGCGAATGGTTAAATTGTTGTGCAAATTAGCCCGGCAGATGGCGCTGTAATCGCTAACTTGAAATACAATACTGTAGGGTAAAGTAACGGGTTGATAATTCGGCAACATTGTTACACATTACCAGGACAACATATTTTCCAATAAGGACAAGATAACATCTGTAGCCAGTATTGTATTAAAATAAATTTTACTAGTACAATGTCATTGAATGTTATTTCCACGGGGCAATAGTGCTAGTTCTGCGGAATTTGTACACTAATATTTTTATTGTTAAACAATATTTATACATTATTTAAATGTTTATCTTTTATTGCTTTACAATTACGTAGTTTATAATATGCATAGTACAGTTTGTGTATATTCTGATTTGTGCTTGTGTTATATTCAGTAGCTAAATTATGTTACTTTATGTCTTTTTGTTAATCTTTTTTTTTATGTGGCGGCGATTCCAATATAACTATTTGATAAAATTATTTTTACAATATAGCCAACAGTCATCAATGAAGATATATGTATGTATGTATTGAATTATTCTTTGCCTATGTATATTCTACTTTATTCATCCTTTTTAAGAGTGCGTGCTATTACTTAACTCTATTCGAATTGGGTCATCGAGAAATATACTTGTTAACTTATTTAATGACACTACTACACTATTTACTATTTACACACACATTAGGTTATATTATTTATTACACCGTATCGATAAATAATGTATAACTCATCAAACAGTATAATATTATTTATTTAAGAAAATCATTATTTCCAAATGAAAAAGAATAGAAAAGAGCCTTAGCACAAAAAAAACCGGAGTTGGGAAAAAAAGATTTATTGATACAGGTTTTACGAACCAAATGTATTGAATAAAACCGCTAGTTTAACTTGCTGAAAGGGAAGGTAACTGCATGAAAAATGCGATAGACCATTTCAACAGACAAAGAGATATAGCCAACATACATTTCAAAATGGTTATTGGTGCAGAATATGTCCTAAAGGGATTTCGGGTCGCGGCGAAATTTATTTTGATGGTCGAATAAAGGTAAAGAAATACCCTATCGACATCAATTCTATTATTTCGTGTGACATACAAATATTTTCTTATGTTTCTTAAGTTTTATGTTTTATAGAACGACTAGTTACTATGAGCGGCTGAGACCGCCTGAACATTATTTTGTATACATCTAGAATAATGATAATATATTATAAAAAATCTTTAGCAAAATTCTACAATATTTCTGCCATTGAGGTCTAACTTTAAAAGCTTCCTCTATCTTCCTCATATATATATTATTTTTGCAAACTTAAATGTGTATGTTTATAATCTTGCGTCTTGTCCTAGTGGTAAACATGTTCAACCACAGTCGTGAGGTTCCGAGTTCAAATCTCGGATCGGAGCATAAAGTGTTATTGGGATTTATCATCATGGCAGTCCGAAGTCAGGAAGTAGGCGGTGTTATACCTCCGTACCACGGAGCACGTTTAGCCGTCGGTCATGAGCAAAATTCTGTCCGGTTCGGAAATGGAGAATAAGTGAATAGGGAGTGCACTTTTGTCTGCACAAACACTTATTCACTATAATATGTCTTGCGTACCTATATGGCTCGTCCCTAAACTCGGCTAGGACGACATTAATATAATCCTACTTCTTATGGAAATATTTCTTTAGCCTAATATAAAATAAGTTAGTAATATGTCGATACATTCGTGCTGATTGCAGTTTAGAAAAGGACATACTTAAAACATAAAGCTATTTGACCCCGTAATTTATAAAATTCGTTCTTAATGAATGCCCCTTTATACTTATAAAGTTACTTTGTCCCATGTTATAAACATATTTTTTGATCACTGACTTGCGAGTGTCGCTTGTCCGCCATCATTGACCTTGAAGTCGATACATTTCTCGTACGAACAACGATTGATGAATTTTTAAGGACCGTTTCAAATCGATTTTTATTTAACTCAATATTATATTAATATAATGTGTGTTTAAAATTTTATCGTCTTAAGACGATAAAATTTAAAACACACTATTGGGATGATGTTTACTTCCTTATTTTAAAATTTGGCCGGTGACCAAAAAGTAATCCTGCACATATGAAAAGTAGAGTAGCCACTGTAGTGTAAAGTAGTAGTAATGAGTGTTCTACATGTTGTTAAACGTAACGGACGAGCAGTGAGTGCAAAGTTCTCGTAAACGTACCACCATAAAGTTTATAAGCTAGTGCTGCAGCTGTAAACTATAACACACTCGTAATATAGCACTGAGTAAGCACTATAAAGAAATGTTTTATCTATCCGGAAATGTTAATGTAATTAGTTGTGGCTATCAAAAATTTCTATTATTAAGCAAGTACAGCCATTGAATGTGAGGTCCTGGATAAGAGCCTTGGATTTTTCCATTTCCTAAACCAAGAAACTACATTAGGATTTTTTAGTTTCTATTACCCGTTTTCCATCTTGATTTTTCTGCCTTGTCGCGCACACACTTGTGCATTGTCTTCAACGTAGCTGACT